>JAAAKL020008363.1:0-15997 GCA_010016065.2 Carybdea cf. marsupialis auct. non (Linnaeus, 1758)
GGAGGGAAAGTGATGACGTCACAAATCAAAAGTTTTGGAAAAAGCAAGATTTGACTCCAGATATCTAAAAGCCTCTCCGAAATAGGTTGTATTCCAAAATTCCAGACATGTAGTGTATCATGTGTTTAAACTGGCGGCGTTTGAATTTAAATCATCTCTGGTCAAAACTCTGTTGATATTCCCTGGTTCCTTACGTTAGGAACCAGCATCAAAAAACAAGGTTTTGTTAGAGACATTTAAAACGTTTAAAGCTGATATCTCGGTGTTGGGAAAGGGTAACACTACCAATTTTGGCCATTGACGTTCTAACTAAAAGGGCAACATGAAAATTGCGTACTTTTTCCGTAATTAAAACATTTTCAAAATCACACTTTCCCACCGCATAAAACTGTTAAACGCTTTCCGGTTCGTTGAACGTCAAAAACATGCTAAGATCCTAAGGTCAGTTTTTCCCCAAGCAACCACAGCGTCAAAATTCAACGTTACCCTTCATTGCCAACAGCGTTGCCATTTTTGGTTTGTACTTAATCATGGCACAATTTCCAGCCAGGTAAATAACCCTTTTGTTGGCCCCTGATCAATATGCATTTTATGTTTAGATATTGATATTTCCGTACGTTTGTGCCTGAGAGCATTTAGCCTTGTTACCAGTCCAATGCAGAAGTCCTACAATACGACAAAACGTGATTGCAGTCATATTTTGTGTAATTACTGGTGTTAAACGTAAAATAGGTATCCCTCAACCTACAATTAAGCAGTTATACGGAAACATAGGTGTAACACATGCGTTTTGTTGACAATTACATAGAGACAGAATCTTGTATATCGCAGATAGATCACCGACAAGGGTTTGCTAGCATGCGTATCCAGCAAGCTAGAGAGAGATCAGGAATGAAAGGCAATCGGCGCAACAGTTACTAGGCACTATGTTGCTGAAGCCTAAAAGAAAAGAAAGAAAGTATACCTTGCATGCTTTATCCTTCTTTTATAACCAATAAACTTGATCAGCAAAATACCAAGCAGGATAACTACAAATGCACCGATTCCAATTCCTATCCCTCCTCCAATTGACAGCCCAACTTTCCCTTCTCCAGCTTCCGGTGGCTTCCTTTGAACGCGACCGAACGATACAACGGAAACATTCAGTTCTTTCTCAAGTATGGCCTTGGAATCTAAGAACGCCTTTTCTGTTATGTCAAGTGGTAGCGCTTTTCTTGGGCCATTTCCTGTGGCACTCTTTGGTAGTAAAACAGTGTATGAGAACTGGTACGTTCCGCCACTCAAACGCCTTGGATAACCTTTGGCTATGAGTATGTCCTCTGCGGAGACAGCGGTAACCACAACCGGGGATGCCCTTGAAAACAAAAAGTAGAAAATGTAATCAAAAGTTGATAGAAAGGTAAAATATTATGCTTCGCACCACAACTCATGTCACTGTGCATTTGTGGCAACACCACAGTTGGCATCAGACCATTATCAAGAATGTAGTCCACTCTTGGTTGCAGTGTTGATGATAACAGACCTTAATGACTATCATATCAAAAGCTACTCAAAATGATAACTGCTACCTTATAAAAGCGAAGAACTGATATTCAGTGCACTACACGCATCACAAGTTTACCATGTTATGGTCAGAATTTAAGTCAGAAAATGTTGGCGGAAACGAATACAGCTCTGCCCTTTTTCACAAAATATGGTTACCCAAGAAATTACATGAACACTGCTTGGATTAAATAGTACTGCATCTAGTAAAAGTTTAAAACAACCCACTTAATCCTCACGGTTTTTGATACACAATGTACTTTGCCATTGGTAATGGAAGAACAGAACTATGGACAGTAGGTCCGTAAGTCTAGTTGTTACCAAGTTTGCATGGACGCTGTTGGATGGATTATCTTGATTTTGCGACCAAGTAATACCTTTAGCAACAGGAAGGGCGCCGAAGCATTTAATAATAGAGGAGCACATATCTATTCTAATCTCATGAAGTAGGCAGTTCCGCAGTGACGAAATGATTTAATGGCAACAGAGCTGCGCAGGTCCAGTGATAAGAAGACTGCTACTCATGCATGTACAGCTTAACGTAAATATATTCCTCTTTGATGACGGACATAATGTTTGGTGTTGCTATCTTATAGATAACACGTTTTAATTAATACATGCTTTATCCGTGACAGGTCATAAATTATGATTATGGGAACAATTCTTTTGTTCTATAACTAGACGAACACGATTTGCAGCACGTAATATTTCCCACTTATCTGGTTCGCTTGGAAACCGCTCTTTTGGATAGAATTAATAACCGATAACACCAAACTCTCGCGATCCATGTAGTGTTGTGTTTTCCCTAGTTTACTACCCATTTCAGAACAGTAATGATAAATTAAATGAAATTCAAGCCACGTGTCTTACCGCTGTCCGTCCAAAACTACGACAAGGATCCGGGTTCTCTAGATGCAAATAAACTCATCCCGCTTTAATGAGCGATCCTGCGAATAATTCCCGCACTTTAAACTTGCCGTAGAAACTAAAGCCGTCGCGTTTCTTAATATAGATATAGTAATATTTCAGTCTCACAATTGTGAGCATTATCATTTCAACTTCCAACAAAAATCCACGTCTCCCAATGCCTTGAGTTCTTGACATATTCAAAGGCCGTGCAATCAGCACCTCAGGGCACATTTACGTTACAGAACATACCACGGCGTTAAGCTACCATACTTTCTCTATCTACTGATGAAATCTTCGTTTTCCTACCGACAGGCCATTGTAAAAAAACCAAATAATGGTTAGCTCTTGCAAAATGGTTATAACTTAACATTTGTGCGCCAAAATATCTCGACGATCGCCACCTGATTTTCAACAGTTCATACACGACTTTTGTAGCCATAAGAAATAATTTCTGATCCAGGAATGTAAACGCACTGCAAGGCTTTGATTTAGACAAGATATTTTAATTGACTGCTTTCAGCAATGATCCCTCAAGCCCATTGACTGTGATTCCTGCTTTCTAACCCTAATTCTGGGAATTATGTATGAGGAGAAATGGTTTCCATTACGGTACTCATAATTGAAAGATGATCGTGGATTCTGAATGATACCTTTTTCGTCTTCTGCCTTGACTACTGTCATCAATCACACATCCAGGCCCATCCTTTCCTCTCTGCTTAACGCAGTACTGAGAGATACTCTTCGCAATCACTGACTTGAATTCCTTTGGCTTGATTGCTTGGCCCTAAAAATGAGATGTAATTCAACGTTGGAATACGGAACTTTGGAGGTCAATACAACAAATAAATGACGTAACTAGGAAGTTGTAAAGGATGAGGGCGTGCCAAAAGTGGAAGGCGTCAGGTATTAAAAATGTACGGTATTAGAAAACATGCATCGCATTCCCAATACGATAGGGTATTACGGTTTATACTGATGGTCAAAATCGTCAAGTTAAGTTGACTGTTCATACTGATTGAGGGTGGGAAAACAGGGGTAAATACGAATTTAAAATATCAATCAATGTTATGTACATTATATTGTCCGTACCGGGATAATTCATCTACTTGCTCTGGGCACCTACTCAATCTGTGAACGCCATGAACATGCGAAGGCATATTCAAGGCTTGCAGTTTATTCAAGACTTAAAACTTTCATCAATTTGTAACAATATAAGATTCGATACTATGGTGCCTTGAAGATATAGAAAAGCAAGCTTTCTGCAATGTGATATGATCTTCATAAAACCACTTCAATCATAAACAATCTTATCAATACCTATTCTATTCTATTCAAAATGAGGTGGCCACTCATTCAAGGTAGGGCCTGTATCAACTATTTCGGCCTTTCAGGTTAAAACATTCCCGAGGTTGCGGGAAATTTAATGCTAAATAATCAATCGAATGAAAACGCGTAATTGTCTGTGATCGAGAACTAACATATAAAGAACATAAAAAACCGTAAAATTTGTCCTTCAAAATAAACTGCTATTAATATAAATATTTCGATCCTAGAAATAAGGGGTTAAGCTTCCACATTACATATAATTTCCTCCGAAACAATCGCAGAATAAAAGACGGTTGTTTACTTTTCATGTTTTCGATACAGCACAGCAGCTTGAAATATGCAAAGTCAGTATGCAAATGCAGCAGGAGTTAAGATCCAGATAAAGATGAAAAAAGGTACAAAAAGATAAAAAAATATGAATAAAGACGAAAAAAGATGCCTGTAAGACGGCCAAGAAAGGGGTGAAGAAAATTATTTCAAATATGAAAGCAAAGGCTTATCACGTGTTACAGGAGGACCTGAATACCTTCAAAGCTCCAAAGACAGTACTGACTATTGACGAAACAGAGACAAGAACTCAAAGAGCATCTACCAGACGACATTGATCAAAGATAGACAAGGCAATATATCGTTAGATGATGATGATGATGATGATGATGATGATGATGATGATGAAGTTTTAACGCCGTGCACTCCCCTTTCCAGGGGCCAAGGCGGTGGGACTTGTTTGGAGCATAGAGCACTTTAAGACCGGATGCCCTTCCTGACGTCATCAATGGCTCTTCCTGGATTAGAAGACCTTAAAATCCCGAAGTGATGGCAAGGCTACTTCTATGAAGTGGTGAATAAGGGAAACCCTCTTACCACCAGCAGCATCCTAATTTTTTCCCCTTTCGCTATAAGTATAATCTGTTGCATTTCCATATGTAAGTACTCATGCATATATGTTGTTATCGCCAAAACAATAACGCAATTTTTCACCACAACTTTACAGGAAAACGTAAGATCATCTGCTTGTAGAGTATTCTAATAAACGTAAGCTACATACCCCCAGGGATGATATGGTTGTTGACATACCGCTACTCCCTGTCATGATAAGAAAAGTTCATTAAATTAATGGTATACGAATTCATATAGAAACATCAACCATAACACGATAACTCTAATCATAATTATTATCATCACCATCATTAATATTATCGTTATCAGCATTAACGTGACCATCATCTTCATCTTTTCCTCATCATAGCAAACATAACCAGAAGCAGCAGCACCACCATCACGATCATGATTATGATCACCACAATCGTCACCATCATTGTCAACGTAATGATCATCATCACAATTAGCATCATTATCATCGTCATGATGATCGTCATGATGATCATCATCATTATCATGATCATCATCAAAGTGATCACCAAGATAATAACAATTATCACTGCCGATATCAAAATCATTAGCAAGTTCATTATCATCATCGCCATAATCATTATCAACACCTTCATCATTCTTATCATCACAACTACAACATCATCATCATCATCATCATCATATTCATCATCATTATCATGATCATTCTTATCATCATAATAATAACGATAATCATCATCATCATGATCATCATACTCATAGTCATCATCATGATCATCATTATCACCGGTTTCCCTTATTCCTTAAATAATCATCATTAGTATCATCATCATCATTATTATTATGATCATTAACACAATTGATCATCAGTATTAAATATTTAGTTTTAGGAAGTAAAACGTATAAGTTCAAAATACGTATAAACAAAAAAAGTAAATCTGAAAGTTTGACTTGTGATAAGTCGCTTTTGTGTGTATGTAGGGATACTGCTTCGGCTAATAAGTAACGAAAGAACCCGACAACAGCAGTCACGCTGAAAGTATTTGTTATCAACAATAAAAAAGGAATGAAGTCTTACCTATGTCAACTTCACAGAAATCCCCAGCATATAGGTCTTCGCATGTGCAAGCATAGGAAGCACCACTTGAACATCTTCCTCCGTTTTGACATTTCTCATTTACACAGATACCCGTTTCACAGTGTTTGCCGCTATACCCTGACGTACATTTGCAACGATAGTAATCTACGTCATCAATACATCTTGCTCCATTTTGGCATTGGTGTTGAATGCAATTATCGATCCTGCTCTCACAGTTCTTCCCTGTATAGTCAGGATAGCATAAGCACTTGTACCCTGAACCTTGCTCTATACAACGACCTTTTTTGCAAACATTTCCATCACAATGAAGTAACTGTTCGCAATTCTTGCCGGTGTATCTGGGAGGGCATTGACATTTATATCCATCAGAAAGCTCAGTACACTTTCCTCCATTCTTACAGCCAGCATTGTAACAATGCTGTCGCACTTCGCATTTATTCCCAGTAAATCCAGGGAGACAATAGCACATGAACCCAGATCCCCTATTCTCACACACCCCATTATTATTGCATTTCTCATTATTGCAATAGTACTTGACCTCGCAGTTTTTGCCGGTAAAACCACCAGGGCAATTGCACTTGTAGTTATCTAAACCATCATCGATACATCTTCCTCCATTCTGGCAAGGTTTGTCAAAACATGGTATTCGATATTCACATTTTTGGCCTTTGTAACCTTTTGTACAATTACAGATCTCTTGCAATGTAGGACCATAGTGACAGGTTGCATTATTTTTGCAACTAAAAGGGATAAAAGATAACTATGCTCAGCTAATCAACTCAATAAACGACACGTAATAGGAAAAAAACAATTTCAGAACGACCCATAACATACAATTGTACGTACACTATACATAGCCGAAGGATAAACAAGAATGACTATAAACAAGGGTAGTACGCAAAATTTGTTATCGACAATCAGTCAACTAAATACTATTTCTAATAACAATCTGCCGCTATTGCGATCATTTGCGCAATGCCAGTTAGCATGCTCTTAAACACTAGTTTTTCCTCTGATAATTGTAGAAAAATTAAACTTACAGCCCCTCATATAGAACTAGTTACATATTGACTCAAACATACATATGTATGCCTTCGTATCATCCATAATAGTAAGCACTCAAATGGAGACTGTCTTTTGGTAGCAGCAATGGAACTTTTTACAAGTTACCGAGGATACAAAATAAGAAATCTCCAAATAAAACAACGGAGGATCTTCGCATCTGGAATAACTCACGCCTTGATCACTATGAAGGTATGAGATTGCAGCGCAGCGGAGGTGAAATATGTTGGCTAAAACTATTATGAGATTTCGACCTCTCTCATTTAATGCAGAAACATGGCGTATCACCATTTTGTTGACTGCAGACAAGAAATGTCATTGTCAGCAACAACAGTAAAGCGACACAAATTTAGGAAAGCCTGATTTACTAATCATTATAATACGGCAGGGTTCGAAGTAACGTTTCAAGATTTGCGATTTGCGAACCGTCTTTGCGAACATTGCAATTCAGCTCTCGTTTTCACACGACTGTTTCGCGAACCAAAATATGCTAAAATCAGCAAAGAAACTCGCTGAACTTGGTAGAATATGTGGCAACGATCTTTCCCCCGAAAAAATCCGGATATTTAGTAGCATTATATGCTGTTCCCAGCATTTTGGGGCCTTTTAAACTTCACAATTAAGAAAGCTCACAGGGAGCGCTCACACCACACCTGAACCCTAGCTGCTGTCTCTTTTTACTATCTACGAAAAAAGCGACCCGTTTTCAAACTCTTATATCGAACTCTGTACTGGGTTTCCAATAATCCCTTATCAAAGTTACAACGATTCTAACTAAAGGTAAACTATTCGAACTTTACAGCTTGGTACCTCGAATACCCTGCCATTTCAATACCTCTATTCAATCATGTGGGATTAGAGTATGCATGTTTCTCAACTCTTCACGCTCCTCCGTGAGCTAAACTTCCGAAGCATTAGCTTTGCAGACTATTTCATATTTGTAACTACTACCATTCCAAGAAACCAATATTGGAAACACGCGTTAGAATCAGCAACTTCGGTCGGAACACCAATCACAACAGGCACTGGGGACCAGTGTGTAGCATATCTGATAAAAAGCCATTTACATTATAACTCGATATATCTGAGAAGGAGATGCTGGTTGTTACACTGCTCGAATAACGAAAATTTGTGAGGCAAGACGTGGACTGCACATAATAGAGTTAAGACAAGTAGTCGCTAAAGCTCTTAACCTATTGCACTTGCTTGTTCTTTGCTACATTTTCAATCATTTCCCCCTTAATTTATTCTCAAACACATTACTATATTTTTATACGCAAGACAAGCCGTTAGTAATGGAAAATCAATGTCGGTAAAAGTATTTAATTGCTTGCTCAACATTCACAAGTATTTCAGAGTTCACTTTTAAATGTACAAACAATAGCTACGCCCTTGTCGACGACAGAAAATTTGCTGGAAAAACTACCTCTACCTACCTGTTCGCAGGGCACTTCTTTATTGATTCGCAACGCAATCCTGATGTGTGCTGGGGACAATGGCATTTGTAACCACTTCTCAACTCCTCGCAACGGCCTGCATTTAGGCATGGGTGCGAAAAACAGTGCAATGATACTTCGCACGTATTTCCAGTCGAATTTGCGGGGCACGAGCACCTTTTTATAGGACCACTCTGAATGCACTTGCCACCATTGTGGCAATGCTCATGGTGAACGCAAAAGCCTGACATGAAAAAAAGGCAGTTTTAATATAACTGACCGCAGTGACATCTGCCAAAGAAAGAAAAAACAGGGGAGGCAATCCAGAGCGTCCCAGTATTGGGCTTCGGAAGAAAGAGGTTTACTTGACAAACACAGATAATTAATCCTGAGGGAATACTATTGGCTTTCTAGCTACCCTACTTTAACCAGCATCACAGTGGGCTGTCATACAAAGCAATTACGCGTTCTTATCACCAATGCAACGTTCTGATGTCCGACCTTGGCACGGTCAGTAATAATAGAGTGAACATCTTTTGCAAGGTCACTACACTTGCATCTAGACCCAAGCCTTGGGATATCAGAAATGTGAGCCGGATGCTCTCGCAGATGAGTACTGTGTTTAAAATAAAAGAACAACAAGTGTACGACCTGAAACATCGCACAAGCAAGACAACTTGTAAAACGGGAAGATGAAAATGCGAAAGACAGTGATGCCAACGTAAAGCCCAAGTCAAATGAGCTAGGAAAGCAGGCGTACAACAGAAGGAAGGGAAACATTAAGATATGGTCCGGAATAAAGAAGACTGCGCTGGAACTTGAATGAAATAGAAGAAGATATAGAAGGAGAAGAAGGAGGAGAAGAAGGAGGAGGAGAACAAGAAGGAGTAGAAGAAGGACACAAAGAGAAAATATGACAGTGGAAGAAAAAGAAGATTCAAAACGATGGAACAAAAAAGGAACATAAATGCAAGGCGAAGAGTAAACAGTGGAAACTAAATTGAAGGGAAAATTACAATAAATTTTGGATAATAACAGGAAAAAGAAAATATTCCTTTCAAGATTTCAACAAATAATCCTAAACAATTGATCTGGAAAGAATTTATTATTCGTACCCGCATAAATCTCACAGAACCTTCCAGTGTGGTTTGATGGGCAAGTACACTGAAACAGATTCTTGGCCGTACATAGTCCACCATTTTGACATTCATCTTGAGAGCAAAGCTTCGACTCGCAGTAATTGCCACCATAACCAGACGTACAGTTACATGAGTATTTTTCAATGCCATCAACACATGTTCCATTGTTTTTACACTGGCTTCCAATGCAGTCATCAATTTTACTCTCACAATCCAAGCCAGTATAATCAGGGTTACACATACAACGATACCCATGTTTTTCTTCTATACAACGCCCATGATCTTCACAAGAAACTCCGTAACAGTGTATTTTTGTCTCGCAATGTGAGCCTGTATATCTTGGTAGACATAGGCATTTGTAACCGTTGTCAATTTCTTTACATTTCCCTCCATTTCTACAATCAGCTCCATGACAATACAATAACGTTTCACAACGCGTGCCTGTATAACTTGGTCGACACTGACACGTAAAGTTACTTTCATCATTTTGGCAGGTTCCAAAGTTCAAACATCTTACATCATAACATGGCAATTTGGTTTCACAGTTGGTTCCATTCACATTCTTAGGGCAGATACATTTGTAGCCAGCTGCACCATCCTCTTCACACCGGCCGCCATTTCTGCACGGATTTTTGAAACACGGCATCTTTATTTCGCATTCTTTTCCTTTGTAGCCATTTACACAAGTACAAATTATTTCCAAGTTCGGACCATAGTGACACGATGCATTATTCTTGCAACTAAGGTAATAAGAGAGAATACAACTGGTCAATAGTCCACATGAAACCATCAAATATTGCAACATAAAGTTTATAATTGCCACAATTTATATTCAAATGAAGTATATTGGTTTGCCAGAATTGCCTGTCAAAATATTGCTACAAAAATACCACAATTGCAAAATTGACATTGCCCTTTCACATACGAACCTGAAACCGGTTCACATCGGGTTCACATTTAAAAACATCGTCTTTATTTGTGCATACACATTTTGATAAAAATCAGGCAAGCATCTCTGCACGGAAACTCGCACAAGGGTGAACGTATGAGGGACGAGAATTATTTGTAACTTGAAACGCAATTCTTGATGCAGTTTTAAACCAATTAAAACAGTTAGGTGTAGACCTAACACTTTTCAATTCGAAATACCAATGGGAATTTCTAATGACATATACACAAAAGGTTAAAATAAATATCTAAGCACTAATCTATAATTAACGTCATGAAGGAGTACGAGTGTTCCGGAAGATCCGTAGGCGTCACTGTAATAATCTCGGGATCATGAGTCTGCAAATGCTTCTTCTTGTGCAAGCCAGCACAGTGAAGTGTAGCAAATAAACGTATGAGTGACTTTTGACACACCATGCAATCGAGGTAGTTAGGGGGAAATTATAAGGTGCTTAAGAAGATAACGACAGAAACAACGAAATATCTTTACAGCAAGTGATTAAAAGTAATAATTCCCTCTAGGTAGGAATGCTATTATCTTTTGAATGCCCACATAGTGACGTTGAGCTCCCTGTTGTTTCGATACTTGTAATTTTGAACATCACTGCGTTCTGTTATTAGCAGTGAAACAAACTCTTATGAATTCGTTGCAAGACGAACCTACTCAATCTTATGGAAAAGATAACTACAAAAACGAAAGTCGCCGCTTACATTATCATAATTATCATCATAATTATCATCATAATTATCATCATAATTATCATCATAATTATCATCATAATTATCATCATAACTATAATCATAATTATCATCAAAATCATGGGGTCGAAAGTTTACATAATAACATTGAAGGGTACATTGATAGATTATATGAATAATATGGGGTCCAAAGAAGCAAAAGTCGTTAAAATTTGTTAAATAATAAACAACAGATTCTATACTCTTTATAATGGTGAATGTGGTGTTGGGGAATGTTATGCGTTTAGCACTTAATCACAATCAATTGCACTGTAACGAGATGTTGCAAAAATGTAGTATAATGCGATGACAGTGGCTGGACTGTCGTGTAAATTAACATAATGCAATATGATGCCTAATAAGTACTGGAATGAATGCAATAATATACAAAATGATTGAATTCAATAGAACTTAATGCAGTGTCATGTAAGGAATGTCAACCAGTATGCAGGACGGAGCCTATTGTAATATTTCAACTTCGTGCTTTATCATTTGTAAGTAACAATAGTAAAGCAATTCTAGGAGGCCCGTAACTTGGGTTTTGCTAGTGGCGTATGCTCAGGAACAGAAGATCGCATCGCCTGCTAAACAGGATTTTGGGCATCGAAATTTGGCATCTGAAGTCAGAATGTTCTCATTGACGACAATTTTATGCAATCTAACTGTTGTAATACAAAGAAATAGAAACAATTGAAATAATCATAATATTATGTAATTTTACGTTAAGCAATGTAATACTGTCTAAGGTAATGCCGGGTATTCGCATCTAATATTATGAAATGTAATGTATTAATATGGAATGCAGTGTCATGCTATGCAATATACAAAATTCATGAAGATACACGACGTAATGAAATGGAATCAATATTGTGTTATACAATAGAATACAATGTAAAACGGTGTTAAGTATTCAAAACTTAAATAATTGTACATATATAACTGCATTGAATAATTTATAATATAATATACTTTCAGATTTAAGCAATTCAGTGAAGCCACCTTCGGATTGTCCATTGGACGGTAATGCACTCGGACTTAGGCTAATACAGAGCAACGATATATTTTATGAGGCATCTGAAGCACGTAGGCACTGCGAAGAAGGGGAGTGAACGTGTGTGTGCAAAGGGTTTACTAGCTTTATCTGTGGAATTCGATGCTCTAGTCATTGGCTTCCATTGATCGCTTACAGGCGCCTTTAAACAAATTCAAATAAAATGAAAAGTATTTCTTACTTGTTGACGGTGCAATATTTAGGATTTTCACAATTCTTTCCCGTTTTATGAGATGGACAATCACAAGAGTATCCATTTATTGTATTAGAGCATTTTCCTCCAAATAAGCAAGGGTTAGAGGAACAATGAAGAAACGTCTGGCAGTGGCTTCCTGTGTAGCCCTGGCCGCAGTTACATCTAACTACGTTTTTGGAAACCACGCAGGTGCCATTGTTAAGGCAATCTCCAAATCGAGCACATTTTGCTGTAGAGAATGGAAACATCAACGACATAAAAGTAACAAGGTACAAAATCGTCATATTGAGACTATGAATTTTAACATACACACTGAACAAAGGTGTTATTAAACACACAGGGCTGTTATTACAAGAGACATATAGCACTGCTCATTATGGAAATGTCTTCAGATGCAGGGATTTAAAATGACCAGTTTGGAAAGATACTAAAGAAGTATAAAATTTGAAAAAAGGAGGACGCTCTACCACCTGAGCTCGGTGAACCCAGTTGATAACATGTTCATTTAACCTTGTCACCTAAGTCGCTCAGATGGCTCCAGCGGAGACCATCGACATTCAGTTCTACGTAATACCGCATACCAGCCTCTCGATAACTTGACCATCATGCTACATCATGCTATCCAAAGCCTATCGAAAGTTCCAAAATGTTTGTTTAGAAGAGAGAATTTAAATATGAATAAAAATTTGGAAAGATGCAGGAGAAGGATGAAGTACGGGATTCGAACCCATGACCCACGCATTTGCGGCTTACGTTCTACTTAGAGCCCCGTAGGCCAGCTATTGCGAGAGGAGGGGCGCAATGCTGTCATGATTAAAACACTTTTGACTGAACATGCCTTAGTATTAACTGCAAAGGTCACTTCCGGTGTATAGAAACCTCATAATGGCCAAAGCTCAGTTATCTGATAGGGGTTGTAACTAGATGCGCTTTGCGAACTGCTTCGAGATTTGATTCAGGCATAATGGAGTAGGACGTCCACAAAAGCCTTCCTGGGGAGAGGCCATAGTCGCATTCTGCAGGGAAGGGGAGTGCAAAGTAGGGCACTGGATTTGACCACGGCTTGAGGCAACTTTTCACTTTCTGTATCAACACTTAGTCAACCGTGAAGCTTATAATACAAATGATACTAATCCATCAATATTATGAAATGTAGATCTCTGTTATCTCACATGACAGATAAATTCTTGCTATCTGAACCCTTGCTTGACTAGTGATCTACATATAAGGACGCTATACTCATTCACCTCGTGAAGTGGCGATTGAATAGTAAAGAAATGGGAAGAATATGGAGTATACAGCAGAAGTAGTTGACTTAACAAGGAAAATGTTTTGGCTGCAACTTCATACCGTCGTCTTCCACGCACGCATCGTCGAGCTGAGTTCGTGGATCCGTGGACCATCAGCGAAAACATTTTCCTTTCATGATTCGCTTTTAAGCCGATCAACACCCAATACCAAAGATTAATTGTTGTTGTCAACGTACCTTGTTTTGTTTCACATGTGACACCATTTGGCGCCAATTCCATATTCTTTGGACAGAGGCATCGGTGACTGTTATTTGGCATGGAGACGCAAATGTTACAAGCCTTATACGTTGTTTGGCAAGGACTTATCACTACAAAGCGAGACAAATTACATGCTGATGAAAATGTGATCAAATAGTCAAATGAAAACAGATGTGCTACAATTAACAATATTATTCAAATAGACGACTTAAAATACAGATATTAGTAGCAAACCGACCAAAGGGAATCCTAAAAATCGCTTTTTGGGGAGGGAGAGAGTTACACTGTAGAATCATATACATCGGTAAAGAAACTGGAGTAACTAGAACGAGTAGTTAAGTAATCTTTAAGTAAAAGCGAGAGCTGATAACAACTTCACTCGCTAAAATCCTTAGAGGATAGAACCATACATCTTCTCATTCATAAAACAGCTCCATGGTTTCTCTTTTAAGCACGACATAATAAAAGTTTATATCTAATTCACTATTACAGTAATAAAAACGCAATTAAAATTTTTAGCGACCCTAACCTAACATATCACAACGTAAGGTTTACTGAATGATAGTAGCACCGGCAATGGAGGCAGTATCTTATTACATGGGAGTAGTTTGACAACCTTTAACAGCCTTGACGGCAGTAGTGTTTTGATTACCACATTATCATTATGATAAAGCAACAGTACTTACGTGGTGGTGTATTCTTGGGCTCCAAACATTTCCCCCCGCAATCTGTCTTACAACACTTCTTTTTCCCAGGACAATCTTGGTCCCCTTCACAAGGATGCAAATTGCCACATTGCGATTTGAAAGCATAGCAGAATCCCGGACGTAAGGCTGAAACACAAGGAGAGTGTTTGAAGTAACATAAAAGGCCATAGAAATTCTACCAAATGTAATACTTTCCGATAAAAAAGTAGTGTTACCAAGACATAAACAGTTTTTAAGACGAAAATTCTTCTTGTAAAATAAAACTTTGACTCACTACATGATTAACTGGTCAACAATTGCCATGGTGCTTAAACTTGAAAAAAAAGACATAAAAAGGTTTTGTGCTTCTCTATGTAATGTTCCTTGACCTGGGAAAGGACCTGACTTAGTTTTGTCGAGTGGAAAACGACAGTTTCAAGCGTTAGAGACGCCCGGTCCCCCAAAGGCACTACTCAGTATCACAACATCTTTTCACGAGAGAATGTAAGCATGTATATGTTTCGCTTTCTACAGCATACTTTCAAAAGAAATAGAAACGGAGCATTCTTACACATGCGTTACTATGGCGAACGTACGATGCCTCACTAGTTGCTCAGTGTTTGGGAATATTTGAACCCTTTTCCCTCCTTTTGTTGTCTTTGGGTCCCAGGTAGGTAAGTCATATTGCGCTTGAAAACTGTGCTGCCCATCGAGAGAGATGAGAAGGGAGACTCACGTCGTACACACCAGAAATACTATGGTTGCAATGAAACATACGTAAGAAATAACACAAATCTAATACAGGACCAACAATCGTCTAAAGACGGCATAAACAACATCACAGTCTCCACCCACAGTTCCTGAAACCTGTGCCTATCACGAACAAAATCCTTGTGTGAATAGCAGGTGTAAACAGGGAGAAACCCTCTCACCAAAAGAATGGGGAAAACAAGGCTTTTGGTCCTCTTTATGAAACCTTCCATGTTTGCTGATACGCCATATGCTATCAAGACCATCAGCATTTACATTTTTCGGTTTGAAAATTAAAGAAATTCTCAATTTACAGTAGATCATAGCAGATACTAGATTGGCACCTCTTTATGTCTGTTTATAGAAGTCCATGGCAGAAAGTCCACGATTTTCAGACAGCTTTGTGTCCTTTCTTTCAATTTCACTAATTTACCGACACCACTGTTAGCCAGAATGCAATATTCTTGTATTTCAAGAAATGTTGTAAGAGGATTCCTATGTGTTGCCATGCTATGCTTTTCTGTTTCAAGCCTAGCCTTCTCGGGGAGTAAGGATCAGTGCAGGTATTTTCGTCCTTGCCAAAGGACGGTGTATATCAACTGATACACTTTAGTTATTCAGAACCGATTCATCTGCAAGCATCATCTAATACCACCACTGTCGTTTTCTCTTCATTTATACATTACAGGTGGGTCTGGAAAAAGAGAGAGCTTGACATAGTCCTACCTGAATAT
>JAAAKL020008364.1:0-15995 GCA_010016065.2 Carybdea cf. marsupialis auct. non (Linnaeus, 1758)
TCTACTGTAGGAATTCGTTCGTAGAATTCAGTTGATATCTCCCAGTTGTTGCCATCGGATACTGTGATCCCTTTTTTTAAATATAATATATACTGGAACGGTACTAAACTCTAACAGCAAATTGTATCGTGCCTTCCTGTCACGCCTTGCCGCGCCGCCGCCCTTACATATGGCCTAAAACAAGCACCACGGTGTTGGAATCAAGTATTTGATGGATTCATGAAATCGATTGGATTTACTCGGGCAGATATAGATCCTTGTGTATATGTTAAAATAGATCCGTTTATTATTGTAGCAGTTTATGTCGATGATCTGATTATTATTGCTGAAACACAACAGGAACTGGAGAAACTGAAAACACTTTTAAATCAAAAGTTTAAGATGAAAGATATGGGTAAATTGAACTAGTGTCTTGGAATGTCGATTGAACAAGACACTGCTAAAAACGCAATTTACATTCATCAAAACCAATATATCAATAATTTGTTGGAAAGGTTTAAAATTAAGGAAGCAAAATAGTCTCTACACCTACAGATTGTAGTGTTAAGTTGTGTAAGGATGATGGCTTTAGGCAACCTGTTGGGAAATCGATGTATTAATCGTTAGTTGGTAGCCTGTTATATGCTGCAGTGGCTGCACGACTAGATATGTCCTATGTAGTGGGAGCAGTATCTCAATACTGTAGTTCTCCTAACCAAAGCCATCTTACTGCTGTACGTATTCTTCGATATTTGAAAGGAACAGCAAACTATGTTTTATCTTATCAGAAGTAAGAGAATCAACAATTTCCAGTTGTATTCTCCGATTCCGATTGGGCTGGTAAACCAGATGATCGTAAATTGACTAGTGGTAATGTCTTTATTTATGGAGGAGGAGCTATCAGTTGGCATAGTAAGAAACAACGGATTGTTGCATTATCTACGGCAGAGTCTGAATATGTCGCCTTGAGCTCTACTACCCAAGAAGCGGTATGGCTGAAGTTATTTTTACAGAACCTTGGAGTTAAAGTTGAAGTTCCATTTTCTATTTTCAACGATAATCAAGGAGCAATTACCAAAAATCCTATTAATAACACTAGAGTTAAATACATTGATATCGGTTACCATTACATTCGTGATGTAATTAGACACGGCAATATCAAGCTTGAATACTGTAATACCGAGAACATGACAGCTGATGTATTAACCAAATCAGTTAATAAGCAGAAACTTATAAAATGTTGTAATGAGATGTGACTTAACACATTTTCGTAAGTCTTATCAAATCAAGTGGGAGTGTTGAAAGACTGCTTTGCCAAGAGTCTCCACTTAGACAATTGATTTATGTAAAATAGGTTGCATTCAGGTTGTAGGGGGTTTCCCTTTGAAGCACTCTGTAGTTTGGTGATTCTACATCGCGGCATTTATAGTTTTGGTTGAATGATCTTACAGTTCAGAACAGATGAGGTTTTGTTTATTGATTTCTTTCGGATTACAACACCGATGTAGTCGGCGCCCATGTTTAATTCCCAAACCACCCTTGATGTTTACACCTTATATGTCAACATTGTGTAACGTCTACCATATAGTATTCATTATAACAAAATTTAAACGATTTGGTTTAAACACTGGTATACAAAATAGAGTATGACTCTCCACTACATGAATATCGAAGACAACACTTTTGTGAACAACTGGAACTGTATGGCGTAAGTTTATACACACTCATAACAAGCAAAGAGGTATATATGAAAAAAATCCATTTCCATCCTTATCAATTGATGTAAAGCAAAGCAATGTAAAGTTACCCTTCTTTCACGCATAGTACTCCTGGAGTAGGCTTTACTGTTTTTAGACAAGACAATGGTATCTCGACATATTCCCTTTAAACTGAGATCATGCACCAAGACTTAAGTCACTAAATAGGCAAACAATTGATGTTCTAGAGCTGCTGTATGATTGATGTCCCAAAGCTGCGATATTAGTTTCATAACAACAACTTTAGTTTTAAATTTGATAAAATATACGATATTGCATGAAGTTCTTACCCCTTGCATTACCCGACAGCCAGGTTTTGTCTTGTCAAAGTGAGTTACTCTCACGCAGAGCGCTCAGATGATAGATTATCTTGTGCCTAAAGGAATCTAGGCATTATGTTGTTGATAACGCCTCCCTACTTTCGACGGTTTGATTTCAGACAGGGTTGGTGTTTGGGAACGTTTTCTGTCGGAAGTGGTCACCCTCGATTCTCTCAGTGATGTGACTAAGTTAGATACTTAGCTGACCAATTTCGTGGTGGTTCCTTAGCTGTCGTTAAGGGGATTCTTCCTCTGCCTCGAACTACTCCATTCTTTTAGCGACCTTGCAAGAAAAATTCGGGCAACCACATCGAATTATCCGGGCCCACGTTATGTGTATTTTGTACACGTCTGCCCCAGATTTTTCAGTCACCAGCTTACGTAGGTTTTACGATGCTGTTATGGGAGATATTTGTTCTCTTGAGGCCTTAGGCATTTATCCAGTCGCATGCGCCCATGTTTGGTCCCATTCTGGAAGACAAACTTCCTACCTCCAAAACTACGTGGAAAAATTGTAGGGTGTGCTGATGGGTCCTCCTTTGATGTGAAACAGAGCAGACTGATTCTATGAATACAATGTATGAAATCACAAGGGGCTGCACATATAATTCCGTAGAAACGTCTGGACATAGGGAAAAGGACGTAATCCTCCGCCCAAAATACGCATGTGCTAAATTTTAAAACTGATCGGCAAGTCGGATAGTGCAGGCTTTTAGCCTGCCGGGCAGGAAAAAGGGCAGAGAACCAGTACATAGAGTTTACTCTGTTAAGGTGGTAGTCTAGCAGTAAGAAAGCTGATAATAACATGGTTACCCTCCTCTCCTCTTTTAGACGAGGCTTATTATCCATAGAAAATATTAGTAATAAAGTAAAGAGACACGAATTGAGGATACTTCCAGTACATTCGTAATTCCAGTATCCCATAAATCACTCCTAGTAATGACATGGTGTGGTTTCATGTTGTTGCTCTTTTAAACTTTACTATGTTATTATTTGAAGAGTTGGTTGGCACTACAGAATTTGTAGAATTGTCTCTGGAACACATATGATTCCGCTATTTAAGGTTATCTACAAATTATGTTATTATTCTGCCGCTTGTTTTATTTGTTTGTGGTATTTTGCTGTTTTTCTATTGATTCCGTCAAATTTTTATCAAACTTGTAACTTGGGTGACTTTCTTTTGACTTTCTGATTTTGTCGATTTGATACAAATATAGTAATCTGATCCGATTGAAAGTCTATTTACTGTGACTGTAAAATGACTTTTACTTTTTATTTTCTATTTATTTACATATTTATTTATTTAATTACTAGGATTTCTTGAATCTATAATTTTTCCTCATATCATTGGTTTTCTCTGATAAAATACTTTTCGTAAATTGTCTAGCAACTGAGGCCTTTAGGTCGACCATTTAGCGTGGTGGCGCCGACAGCATGTCTTTGAATAAAGTTTGCATCCCTCCCGTGCAGTACCTTGGTTAACGGGTAAAATGTTAGTCAGTAAGTTATCAGGGTGATTGCAAATTTGCAGTAAGATTTTAACATCCAGAATACGACCCTTCCTCAATTTACTAAATCTATTTTATAAAATTTTCATAAGACATATATATTACCTACGTCTACTCATGGAAGAGGAGTCTAATGGAAATCTTCCTTTCGTTACCCCTGTTCTACTTTCGCTTTTTCTACCTTTGAAATTGCTCTTGGGAGAAGTGCGTATTTGAACCTCCCTTAACTGTCCTTCACAACTGTGAGTCCTCTAGTAGTAAACGTTGGCATACTTAAAGTGCGATTTCTAGATTTAAACATATTTGTGGTATTACAGAACTTAAAGAGGCAATTCAGCACGCAACTATTAAACTCATTTTGATCAAGAAGCTTTTCGCAGATTTGCGTCAGTTGATCTACATATCGAGAAAGAATCACAGTACAATGAGACTATTTATACATACAGGGAGGATCGAAATTAATTGTTAGAAGTATGCGACAAAGCGAAAGTTATTGTGACAACCTTGTACGTCAGAGATATTGATTCTTGTAATGTTACCGTGTTATGATAACAACCCATACTGAGAACATTACGTATGATATTGTTTATCTGTAATTAGAAGTATTTTAGTGATTGTAACGTATGTTGAGCTCAGTTGCTTGAGTTGCTCAGGATTGAACGGAGTAAATAATGTTTGAGTCTAAGTAAAGGCAAAGTTAGTGTTCAGTATCCTACATCTCAAAACTGCGCCTATTTCTAAGATTAATAATATGTTCACATAGCAAGGTTAGAACAAAACTTTTACAAGGCATAAGATTCGCCTTTTCATCTTTCTTTCGTTCTTTGTTAGAAGAGTCAAATGTAAATACATAAATGCCATGAATTGCAATGTCACGAATTCTACAGTCTATTATATTTAGATTACCTAAGAAGCACCAGTCTCTTTTGCATATATAAAAATAGTTTTATAACCGTGCGTAAAGGTTGAGTAACATGTTTGTAAGAGATAACATAACAGTGTTGGAAAATTATATTCAGATTCGTGTTTTCTATATTTAGATTCGTGTCATTGTCGAAGAAAATGAGCCAACCATAAAATAATAACATTTGGAAAGGCACCCGTTATTGGTGAGACAACAAATGAACTGCTACAAACTGAAGGTATAAAAGGAACATGATATTAAAAGTAATTAAGATGGCAACAAAATTACTCTGGTAAAGCTGCCCTGGAAACCGAAAGATATAGGAGTTGTGATTACAGGGTCTTCGTATTATTGCACCATGTAATGAAGATCTTAATGAGTATCATCAGAAGCAAATATTCTCATTTTGAAAGAGAAATGGCTCTCAGGAGAGTTTGCGTAAGGGAATGGCACTAGGAAAGGAATCTTCAATCTGGGTACACTTTCTGAAGCAACATGATTTCAACCTTGGAATTTTTGTTTGTTTTAGTGACTACCAGAAAGCATTTGACCAGGTATAGCATCAGAAAGTTATTGAACATCAGAAATTAGAGACGTATTAAAAGACTAAGAAAGTCAGACGCAAAAAGCTATTTGTACTTTTTACTTTTGAATTGAAAATTAAACACAATAAAGGAGGTACCTTTTCCTGATTCGTAACCGATCAATCCGATTTCTTACACAGCCTTTCTCGATGTCTGACTCGACTTCAGAAGGGCAGTAGTGACACTTTAGGATCCACTGACTTGCACTATTATCCACCACCGATTTGTTTAGGTAAGCCAATATGTTGTACTCCATATATCTACTTAAAGAAAACTGAAATTGCAATCTTAGTATGCAAAAAACCCAAACACTATTTACCCTGTAGCAATCGGGAGTTTTCCTGAACTATCGTACAAGATACCGTAAGTAGAGATGTTCAAGATTAGCATAGAGATGTCAAAAAACTTACTTTTGTGTGAGTTGATCCATAAAGTTTCATTATGTTGATTGAGTAAAGGCAACAACATTGCAAATATGGAACCATCAAGTTGTAAACTTTCATGGTTGCTGTTAAATATTTGAAAATGAGAAATCTTTGAATTATTTCAAACTACCTGTAGGACTTTTAGACAAAGGAACGCAGTCAATATTCTATTGATTTGATGCTGAGATGCTCTATCTTAGATCGTAAATTAACACATCAAGTAAAGAAGTGTGAACAGAAACCATTGAACCTTACTTATTAAGTTAAGATATAAAGGTCTGGAATGGAATTCCTTTATGTACAAAGAGGTGTCAAAGAGGAGCAATTTTGTACCCATTTTGTACAAGTTTGTAGTCAGATAAATCAAGTTACTTATCATATAACACATACAGACGTTTCTTAGTGACTTTGAAGAGAAGGACTCGTGTCGTGAACGTGAAATTCCCTTTTCGTAATACACCCCATAAGAGCCTTAAGAAATGTTAACATTTACAAAGCAAGAAAAACACAAACTTTGATTGGTTACCTGATTAAAAGCAACGGAATTTTACGAAATCTCTAATAAAACAATGCAAAATCTGAATCAAATTGCTTGTAGTGGCAAAGTTCAAGCCATATCCTCTTGACATTACGATCGTGTTTCATGCTTTATAAAGCACCTTTCAGTTGTAAAATTTTCGAATCATCAATTATTCTCATGCAGGTATTGATTGATAACAAAATCATATCTGACCGTACCTTTTTTAGTAAAGAAAAACTGTAGTGGACACTTCCACCTTCTTACTGATTATAGAATTTTCTGGTAACGGCAGTTTGAGCCTCATGGTGCTTAAGACCATGGTTGGCTAGTGGATAACAATGCATTGTTTTATTATTCAACAATGAATGGAGAAAACCAATAACAAACAATGCAGTTGTCTAATATAGAGAAAGGACGTTATTAATTCAACTTGTACCCCGCTACAGGAAACAGATTTAAGCGATAACATGTACTTTCATTCAAATCAGAGTTTTTATTTGCAAAAGGCAAGAAGTAAAATGGGTATGCTTACACTACGTAAGCTCCATATACACGGTGTAACATATAACTCGCTCTGAGGACCCTGTCTTGGTGTACAACTGAGTTTCACAACTGCGGTTTCATTGGGGAAAAAGTTTTTTTTTCATACATTTTAGAGACAAGTTGAACTGAAACTCAGGTAATTCGCCCTTCCCGTCTTAAAACATCGATGAAATATTGTTAATTCTTTTTTAGCTTTCCTTTCTCCCTCTCGTATGATCCTCATAAATGCATCGTCCCTTGCCTATTTTGCCACATGTTGTGAGAAATAGAACCTGTTCCATTCTAAAATCAGTTGTATCAACATGTTGCATGCAACAAAAGTTGTACAACTTCGTTTTACACAATGCAACATGTTAGGAGTAACATTTTGTATCAACATGTTGCACCGTGTATCAGTGGCGTAGGGTATCACTTTGGACTAGGCGCGCTACAAAAATAGTTTTGCCACAATTCCCTTGTCATGTCAGGTACATCTATAGAAGTACTGTTTTGCCTTCACTTCAAATCTATCCCTCTTTCTTTCTCAATAAACTTAGAAATAACATCATCATAAAAGGATTCCCCATCCTTAAGCAATGGAATGTTTCCCCCTCTGGGTCGAGTCATTCGATTTCTGTTTTCAGCCAATGCGTGCTCTTTTTCGATAGCACGCCTTGGACCCTTTTTTGACTACAGATATTTATACCTAAGATTATATTGTTTTCATTGACGTTGAGCATCGTAGCACGCCTTGCCTCAACAGAAGCTGTACAGGGACTTCAGCACAGAGGAGCAACTTGACGTGTTGTTTCTATACAAATTTGTTACAGAACAGTGAGATGGGTATATTGAGTGGCCTTTGGGTTTGAAAAGAATTGACCAAATTTATCAAATGGATGAAAGCAACTTGATTAACATATTACTACACTTAGATTTGATGTAATGAAGAGACTAGCAAAAAATTAAAGAACGCACAAATATCTATGGTTCTATATTTATGAGCGTCTACGCCTAGCACAGCTGGAGAATACGCCTCTGCCGTGTATACGGGGCTTTAGGAAGAAGATCTAAAATGCGCCATTGCTAAACAGAGAGCAAATGATAAAATTTAATCCTACATTTAACCGTATTTTTTCAAGTAATCATTTGAAAGCGTACTACTGTCGTACAAAAACATTAACGTCGTGGTCAAAGATGTATTGTACTAAAATGACTAATCAGTTACTTACTTGAACATCTTCCTCTAACGTAAAACTTGTCATATTGTTTCATTTAACGTTCTGGACATAATGATAGTACAATCAAAAGGCATATAAAATGATACTGTGTCATTTTAACAACTTAATGCATCTTTGTTGATGATGTGGCGATACAGATGATTAAATCCTGTGTATAAATGAGAAATCTACGTGGTCTCAGCATGGAAATTTCTTTCGATGTCTTAAAATGTCCGAAAAAACAAAGCAGCATTTAATCGTATCCAGGCTGGGTTATTTTGAGGTTAGAGCAAGGGGCTAGTATTTCGTTGTTTTTATGCAAAAAAAATTATAAATATTTGTCACTTAGATGTGGGAACCGGTTGGGTTGTCAATTTATGTATAGCTATAGAGAGTATGTCTATTGAATATATTAAAGGTCATGGCTTCAGAAAACCCTCCATTGTAAGAATATGGTTGGGCTCAATGTTTGATATTCCTAGATGGAACTCCGCATGTGACATCATAACGTCATTTTAGCTCGCAGAACAGTGCCTTTAAAACTAATTTTAGAAACGGCAGAAAGTATTAAAAAGAGAGGGCAAATCACTGTTAGTATGTTAAGAAAAATGTAGAGATGTGAATCTGCTCGACCTCCTTCAGTTCCTGTAGCTAAATTGCGGAAGGACAGTACTTCAATTATCTAGATGGTTGAAATGTAGTCTCTATGCTCAAATGATAGGAAACATTTTATAAGCAAGTCCATTTTCGGCAATAATTGTGACTTAACTCGCAAGTTTACAGTTGATTCTGATTGCTTACATTTGCATAAATGTATCAATGGTTGCATATCGAAGTTCAGGACCCATGAAAGTGTCAAAGATGTGTCACCCTGGTCCCTCTCTATTTTAGCACGGACTACACAAGCAAACCATTTTCTTTTATCTATTCTACCACCAGTGTTATTCCCATTGTAGAGGAAAAAAGACTCTTATCCATACCCAAGAAAAAGGCTATATGTTTTTGGACGCATTAATCCTCGACCCAGTCCTGTAATAAACACAGTCAGAGAAAATTACACAGTTATAAAAATCACAATTACCAGTTTTCCATTGACGAATTTCACCCGTTAACAAACCACATTTACAATAAAATCTAAAGAAATAAAAGATTTGCAGTTGCTGAAAGTAATAACATTTGTTACCGAAGAATTATCAGCCTTCAATGTTTAAAAATGTAACAAAATATTTTGATGGAAGTATTAACCTCTGAGAAAGAAGGAACCCCTTTCCAAGGACAATTTAGGCGATTGGCAACAGATGAAGGCAAAAAGTTGAAATTTTTCTACAGCTAAAACAGGCAGTCATTTACTAAGAGGCACAATAAATCTTTAGAAGGTTACTCTTTCTTATCAAGAAAGTTGTACAAATGATATTAATACACAACCGCTTTTACTTTTGTGCCCTTCAAAAGCAAAAGCTAAGCCATATTTCAAGTTGGGATATTGCCAAGAAAAGTCTCCTACTTTTTACAAAATCTTACGTTCTAGATTAATCACCCAACTGTTACAATTTTCTGTCAACGGAAGTATTAATCCGAGATTAATTACGGTGTGAAAATGGCAAATTGTGTTAGAAGTGACTACAATCAAACAAAGTAAAGTTTAAATAATGTAAACTATGCGAGGTGACTGTTGAAAGACAATCTTTTTGACATTAGGAGATAAATTGCAGAAGAATTCTGAAAACGTTAGCTTTACTAAAGTAACATTTTCTCTCCAGATGCAATGGATGACAAGAATTTATACAAAAAATGACTGAAAGAGGTATTTCGATTCCAGAAAATCATAAGTAGAGTTCAAAAATAACCACGTTACGTTCCACTTAGACATAATCAAATTGAAAGGGACCTTGACCATACAGGTTTAGTCTTTCTAATTTTTGTTCTCGTGCTGCAGATAATTGTAGTGCAAATGTTGTAGAGTCTCCTATATTTATTAGATATATTAATAATGCCCGGCCTTCCAAATTCCTCTTTGGAAAGAAGCAAAGCATTCAAATATTGGTCTTCTATCGTACTTCTAAGTGACCTAAAAGGGGTAGACGACCTTGTTGTTTGTAACATGATAGTACTACTACGATAGAAAAGATATACTTTAGTGCAGATTTGATATACAAAGAATTATGAGCTTACGTGCCATCATGGAGATAGGCACGTATAGAACAAAATGATATAATTTCTATAATTTCTCCATTGGATATATTCTACGAACACAACTTCTACTTATTTTCATTTAAGAAAAAAAAGTTGTGATGTTAGATGAAAAGAAGGGCAACTTTTACTCCCAAATACTTCAAGATCTAATCACGATCGAAAAGCAGATACAAGTTGAATTCTTTACAGGTAGTAGTTATGTACATTGTCAGTTCCACATGGATAGGTTTACTGCGTAAACAAGATTCCGTAAATAGACCAAGCCCACAAAGTAACGCTTTATGAACTCGCTCGGCCCATATACAGGTTTCATGGCTGTATGAAGTAAATAAATAATACTGACACATGTTGCACAACTTCTACGAAGAAGGCTCGGCTTGCTATAAATTGAAATGCTTAGAAAGGTCGAGGGAGACTTCTGCAGCAAAGTCAAACTTGCTGGAGGTCTCAGAGTATTTTCGCTGGATTAAGCTCCTTCGTTCTGACGCTCAGAGCCAGGCGCTAATTGAGTTGATTGGCAACAGGTAAGAGGACTTTGTACAAAATGTATTGTAATGAGATTATGCTGAGAAATAGGTGTACTAATGTTGTTATCAAGACGTATCGTTGACAACATTCTTTTAAGAACATGATGACTATCTTGGTCATATTTTTGGAAATAGAGAAATCACTCAATATATATCTAAAGAAAGATTATCTAAAGATAAATCTAAAGAAAGATTATGGTATGATATTATACTAAAGAGACTTAAGTCTTTTAGCAAGCATCTTCCGTTAATATTGATCTCGTATTTAGTATTAATTTTATTATTTAGGAAGGCATCCCCGTAAGTGTTACATTACTATATGTATACCTCTGATTCAATATCAGGTATTTAGTAACAGTAGTTTAAGTCATGGTCAAAATTTATGTGAAAAGATGTCGTCATCATCGACTATGGTGACCCGACGATAACACTAGTTTACTTTTCGCCACATTGGACACACCGTGCTAGATAAAGAAAGTCAATGAAGTTGGAAATAAGGAATAGAGTTTGTAACCTGATGTTGAAAAGAAATCTGAAATTGCACGGGCATAGTAAAATGTGACGCCATTATCGACTATGGTGACCTTAGTGTTGTCCATATTGACTCGATTAATCGATTACTTGTACCCTGAACTGTGAGTCAACTCCATTCTGCCATTCGGATTAATCGTCTTAGTTGTTAACAAAGCAAGCTAGTATGCGAAACCACTCGAATAATGCCTTTAGCATCAAAGTTATAATCGAAGTTCGAAAAAATCTGTCCTATTTTTTTGATAAACCACCTGAATCAACAAACTCAAAGTTAACTATGTTCAATCCTTGTAGACGTCTTTGTTAGTTCTTATTGTGTTTAAAATCGACTTGGACCAAGTTTACCTAGGTTTTGAACATTCCTTTCAACAATTGTTCATGGTCATTGAGTCGTTAAAAGAAACCGACTCAAAGCTGCGTCGTTAATATCGTCAAGAATCCGGTCAATCGCTGGGTCGTTAAAATTCCTCGGGAATCAGTTCACCTCGAGACGGTACATAGTTTCGAAACATAATCTTTGTCAGACTAACAAGTCTTACAACGCCACCCACTTTTGTTTCACAGGAGGAAATATACTTAACATAAAAAATGCAGACTACTGCCCGAGGACTTAAAACAACTTATATTTTTGAATAAGAATCTAGGGCAAGATTAGAGAGCAGGTTGCTTTGAATATTCTTGCCGATTAAATGAGCAATTGTTAGTTACAGTGATCATCTCCAGAGCCAAAGTATGCCTTAAGCAGCAACAGAGCGTTAACTTTAATATTATGTTTTAAAGCCAATTGATGAATATGTCTGTGTGACGTTGTATTCTAGAGGAGAAAATTTTTATTTCATTTTCTTGATCGCGCTAGTTGATTAATCGATTAATCGGTAAAATACTTAACGATTAATCAAGTCAGTGAAAGGTCAGAGATAGACAGCCCTAAGTGAGCCGACGATAACACACATATTTCGCCACATTGGCTACCAATCATTCACCAGGGGACATACAAAGCAAACTCTGCCAATATAGAGGCTAGCCTCTCTTTGCTATGTGAGTTCACCAATGAATAGACTGCTATCTGCAAATCAATAGGACCAGAACCCATCGAAAGATACGAAGTGATTTTGGGAGATGTTTTTGATACCTTACATTAACAGTGTTCTCCGTGATGTGTTTTCGCCGCAACCCCAAGTTCTTTTTTGCTTCAATGAATTGGCCTCCGCTACGTTTGCTTTTGTTAGCAAAGAAACAAAAGCACGCTGCTTTTACAGGCTGTAAAATCAAGTTCAGAATATCAAAAAAGCTTTGGCAGGTTGGTCAATCGAAACGCTGATTGTCTTCAGAGTGCTATCATCTGATTCGTAATTACTGTACACTGCTATCTATTTGTTTAAGATTTCGCAACCTTTCAATATTGATCAAAAGGTTGTCTACACTGATGATGACACTTATGATAGCATAATAAGACAAACAACACATCCCACGACAACTTAAGATCTTTTTTAGTTTTCCGAGATATAAAAATTCATTATTTACGGTATCTAAAAGGAAACGAAGTTGTCACCTCCTTTGGTGAAATAGTTGAAGTGCCAATTTTCCATGTCTCCGTTATTCGCGACAGCCTCGTAAAGTTCATGGAAAAATGAGCATTTCGTTGAAAATTAAAATGAAAGGATTTGATAGCGACGGCGCAAGCAACATAACTGGTAAAGAAAAACATTGAAGCTTTTCCTGCCGAAGAAGCCGCTTGTCTACATGAAAGTTGGCAAATTATTCTAGATATTGGATGAGCTCATTGAGTCTTAGGTAAGCAGCAAAAGGCAATGAAAAACGTTCACAAGGCATTTGATGTCTGCTTATCAAATTAAGTCGTGCCATTGACACACGCTGACTTTCTACGTGAAATGCTGTAGGCCTATTATAACAGGGAAAGGCTTTGCCAGCTGTCCTAGCAAGTTTCAGTCAAAAGGATTCCGAAAGGAAAGACGCAGAAGCATGTTGTGTGATGTTATTCCAGAGCTGAATAATATGCCAAAATTTTACAAAGCAAATACTTTGATTACAGCCAAGTGAACAGGGGCTACTCTTTGACCTTTCTTATACCAAGATCTTTTTTTCTGTTTATACTCATTTAAATGGGAAGCTGCAAGAAATTGTCACTTATGAGCGTACTCGAGATGGTGTCAACAGAAACTTCATTGACAAAATTTGTCGCACATATTTAAAGGCACTCATTAGTATTTTTCGGAAATAATTTACTTTAGTTGGTCTCCTTGAGGTATTTCTCTCTTTGACAGGATATCATGTTACCCTGACAACTCATATAAACATGGATTGGCGTGTCTTGCAACTTTTATTGAGCATTAAGCTGAGGACTCAACACTCCAGATAGATCAGTCAATTGCCTCTTTTATGTAACGAGTTAAGAGTTGAAGCGAGTGACCTATCTTCTGCTCATAGCTGCCAACAAGTCATGCAATATGTAGTTGGAAACAATATGTTTCCAAACCTTGCAAAGTCAGCAGTATGGAAACTATGCGTGCCCGCAAACACTGCATCATGTTGAAGAGGTTTCAGCTATTTAAAACTGATCAAAACCGCCCACAGAAACAGAATGGTCAAGCAAAGCTTGAATGCATTGATTATGATTGCCATGGAATGCACTCCGTTAGAAAAGTTATATTTTGCTGAAGCTGTACAGCATTGGTCGAAACAAAAATTTGCAGTTATTCTGTGAGGGGCTCAAGTTTTTATATGTGTAGTACAGTTCCAGGAAAAATTATGCACGTATTCTGATGAGAATTGTTCTTAGAAGAAATTACTTGTTCTCTCGTTTTCATTTACTTTTAAGTGGCTGTTCGTTCTAGATGTGTGCAAATTTAAATAAAAAGTTTGTTTCTAAATATAACTTACCAAAACAATATTAAACGCCTGCAACCCCAGCTCTTGATTAAACTTTCCTACCCAGTCTCCTCCTGTCATGTAATGAAATCACGAGAGACTCATTGCTTGGACTGTCGGATGAGAATTACAAAGTTTACACTGCTGGTCTTCAGTGGGTTAATGAAATGACAAAAACTACCTTGAACTTAACTAAGCTTGAAGTTCTAACAGGAAGGGCACATGGTTAAGGTTTTTCTTGAGATACGGCTTTACGTCTGTTAATCTTTGTCAAAAGAGTTAAAATCTAAGAAAATACTATGTACAGTTGTGTCATGAAAATGCCTACTTTCATTTTGTCTAAAGGGCAAATTAGCGTAACTTACAGAGGCTTCGCCCCTTGAATCGCTTACAGGGTTATGTCCTGGGCCCAACGAGGAGCTTGCAGCGTCCCCAACCCACATCTCCCAGCTAAATTGATGCACCTACGGCATGCATCAACCCTCCTTTGGACTGCTACACTTGTTTTTAAACCCAAGGAGAGCACTGACTAGTATATCTTTAGACTTGCCATTCCAAATTCTCTTTTCTCATAAATAATGCTCTGATGTCGGAAATAGCAGTTCATGGAGCCATAATAGTTGATTCCTAGCCGACATATACATTTTGAGAATGAGATTTCGGATGTAAATTCAGTCAGGTATACGCATAAGTTTATCTCTTTATAACAGAAGTTTATCCATTGTATACTATCAAAAGGCCTCAATTTCATTATCTGTGAAATCTCGAAATGCGTTCATTTAAAGTATATTTCAAAATATACGTCTTTGTTTCAAACTTTTTTTTCTTTCATTACTGTGGTGCAAATTTCCTTGCTTTGCCAGTTATTTATAATTGTTTTCCGTACTTGACAGTTTTTGACAATTAAAGTCTGAAAAAAAGTAGAATAGCATTCATGAGCATTGATGATGATGACATACCTACTAAATACTGTATAACAAGTTAAAGCAATAGAAGCAGCTTGCCTAAAACAAAAATGACGATTTTTCAGAGGGGATTGAGCCCCCACGTAGCATTTCTTAGGGGGGCTCGAGACCTCAAGCCCCTACATAGTTGGTGCCCATGGTCAACATACAAAGTCTCTTTGAAACACTATTTTCCCTGATAAGCAAATCTTGTTAATCTTACATGCTCTTAATTTTAGAGTCCAAAAATAATGTTCCCGGCAAGAATTAGAACAATTTACTCCAATTTCAACACATATTTTCATTATGCCATAATTTGTACTCTTCACTTTGATTGATATGGTTTGAGCAATCTTGAGAGAAAAAAAAAAGGGGCTAAGATTAAGTAAAGGAAAACTTACCTGTGCCTTAAGAAGTGGGCCATTACAGTGAGCTTTTCATGGCAAAGATTATTATTTCTTAAACATTCTTAGAAAATTGTTGCATCTCCAGCTTTTTCTCCGATTTCTGTGTTAAGCAAGAGACTATCTAAACCGTTTTTGCTTTTATATAGGCACTATTGTCATGTGACCATTCCGCGTGTATGTCTTACTTAAGATAAAAGATAATTATAAATCAAGCCGGAAGGGCGCCATGAATTCATTTCCTGTCACTGTAGCTGAAATTATAGTAGTCTTCCTGGCTTCAGAACATGTCATTAAAAGCCAGTAATCTTTCTTTGGGTTACCCCTTCTTGACCATTGTTGGAATATCCCTGACACATCAACGGATATCTTTTCCCGTTATCCATAATATCGCATGCGAAGTCCAATGGAATTTATTGCAATTAAACTTTTCAAGATATTTCCATTTGCCTTACTTGACCTTTCCGTGGTTTTTAACACCACCTGTATGCTATTTTCTCTCCACCAGAAAATTGGCACCATGGTTACACGCACCGTAAACATTCTCCTTGTGGCATTCATTGCTTTTGCACTGACAGTGGATTTTTCAAAAGCAAGTCTGGGAATAGCAAGAGGTCTGAGATCTATGGGCAGAAGGGCAATGTCGCTCGACTACGATTCATTGAATTTGGTTCATGTAGGACCAGAGTTTGGCGGATATGCCGTTGGATCAGGTCTTTTTGCATTCCGTTCAGGAGTGATTTCCAGTCTCAGTCAGCTTGATCGAGGTGA
>JAAAKL020008365.1:0-15994 GCA_010016065.2 Carybdea cf. marsupialis auct. non (Linnaeus, 1758)
CAAGAAATTTCTTGAGCTGTGTTTTTGTACGAGGTAATGACACGAAAAAGGAACATTGTTTACCTAAAAAAACTAATACAAAGATTCCTTCAATAAAATTAAATAAAACTTTGTTTGGGAAGGTCGGGTGGAGTGACAACTTTCTTTCCCCAATAAATCGATCAATAAAATCTATTTTTTCTAATAAAACAGAAGATACATATAAACGTTTACTATATGTCTCGACAGAACAGCCCGTGAACGGCAATCTGTCTTTACTTCGATTTCAGTCGTCTTATTAAGCTGGAATGCTCATGGTAATCAAATCCCCCCATCTATACTTTTCAACTTGTTCGGAAAGCATGATCTTACTGCGCCACCATCCAACAATTTTTCGCACCCTCGTAGACAAGAATTCCAATTGATATTATGAGACAAGCGTTCTCAAGAACATTGCTGCTACGGCTACTAAAATGACAATGACTTCTTTCAGTCGACAAAATGGAAGTATTCAAAACCCAGAAACCCCAACCTCTATTTGTCACAAACAATACTCAACCTACCTGAAAAGTGTTATTGTTGCAAAATGGCCGGTTTCCTAGTGATCGGCACGGTCAGACATCATGTAAATTACAAATGGACACAAGTTCAATTATAACGCACATCTGTCTTCTAAGTATCATGCAACCTAAGTTCTACCTCTAACAATAGACCTGACCGTTTCATCGTTTTATATTGAATTTCTCGTCACCGTCTAACCATATCTTATGATGTTCAAAAAGGTGAAGGAGACCCTAATCTGATGATTTGAAAAACGTGGTATATAGTGCAATGAAATTATTACCGACATAACAGATTAATAATATGTGGCAGTACAACTGTTTCGTTGTAACAGTTGCAATTCGTCCATCAACGAAAAAAAGTTAAGTAGACGCAGTATAAAGTCCTATAAACTTCGAACGTACGAACGTTACGAATCACCCAGATGACTTATCAGACGTCATTGCAGTGCAAATTCTAAGTTAAGCATTGCTAGTGTAAACCGAAGTCGCCAAACATCAGGGGGAATAATGAGATACCTTATGACTTTGATTCAAGCAAACAATTCAAAAAACAACACGTCCTTGGACACAGAATCCTCGGACAGACTATGGTGAAGCAAATGACGGTTGCTTTCTCGGCAATGTGCCGCAAAAAAACGTACCTGATCAGAGCTACACATGGCGTCGAATTATAAAAACAGTGTCACATTCTTCGTTTACAATCTGTATGAAATCACAAAAGATTTTTGCAAAGTAGTTTCCGGCTGTCAATCGACAACGAAAATGGTAGACTTTAGCATTTTCTGTTTAGTTAAACCTCACAATCGTGTGTTGTAAGCTAACAGAGCTCGGGCCCCTGCAAGAACTACTGACAAACAACTAACGGCAACACATTACGTCACAGACGTAGCTGATGAAAATGTAAATCTGCGCTGTGCTAGCCATTAGAAGGCCAGCGGATTCTACTCTCCCAGGCTCATTTACAAAAATAAAGAACAGGACTTCGTAACGTCACGTATGTACAGATAACCCTTATCGTGAAACTGAAGATGTCGTGGCAGTAGTGTCTACCTGAAATGCATACCAACTAATGTGTGTGCAAGACCGTCGGGATCTCGATCTTTACACTCAAAACGCATAACAAAAGTCGCTGTATATTGCATCAATAAAAAAATGTGTTGCTAGGCTAAGTTACAGTCTTGTGCACACAGCACTAAAAACGCGTTTCATCGTTTGCATATTCTATATTGTTTTTCACTTGGTTGACATGTCATTACGCTGCTAGTTATGATGCGTGATATAAGCTGAGACTAACGCCTATGGAATGTGTAATGGTCAAACATTTACTGTGTTTCTAGAAAGCTGCACAACGTGCTTCAGTAGCTATTCCCAACCAATGTGATTAGTTTTCTGCTAAAGTTATTGCCATGGATGCACTACCACGTATTAGTACGGACGCATACCCCAAACTTCGCGTACTTCCTGTAGCACTTATAAAGAGGTGTTCTCTCCTTCTATCTCGATTATTTCAAAGTTAACGTCATATCTCGCAACTTGGATTTCACTAGAAACTGACTACAACACTTCACTGTTCTAAAGTGCGCGCGTAAATCTTGTTACACCATATTTTAGGAGATACACACAGAAATCCTGACATTTCCTCGCCCTCCTTAGTGTACTCAACACTACCATGCAAACATGTGCCGTACCATTTTCTCTCGAGTATTCATCACAATGACAATAATGACAATAAAGCCAAAATAACTCTTATGACAAGCCTTCCAAGCTGTAATAAGTGGCGAGCTGTTCTTGGGAGGAGGTAATACGTGACTTCAAAAAGTAAGAGAAAGAGAATCAGTAACTCTTAAGATCATAACACGGCCGCTTTCGTAAATGGGAACAGGAGTTGGTACGAATGATGCCTATGCTTACAGTGGCCAAACAAGATAAACTTCACGGGCACGACTCCGCTTCGTATATGCACAAGGTTCCCTATCCTATAACCCTAAATCATCGGCAAGCGCTGGAAAGCCTACTCACAAACAGCTACTGGCTACCCCTTCCCTGCAAGGGAAGAGGTATCAATACAGTACTACGCAAGCGTCCCTGTGAATGAATAATTTTTATCGTTGTTATAACAACAACATCGCACTCTAATCTGCACGAGATAAAGTCCATAAACTAAATTCCTTTAAGAATGCTCAAGCAAAACCCAGAATCAAACTGAGAACATCTCAAAACATTATAACAAGGGAATGAGGGCGCTATTCTTAGAACGATTTAAGGAGCAACAATATTTTCAACTGACTAGAGAAACTTTCGGTTACCTTTCGGAGACTTCTGCGGAACACACTCAAAATGTCAGTCCATCTTGCACTTAAATGCCTATACAGAACGCCATCTCGTTTATTCTTTACTAGTTTGATATATGCGTTGACTGACTAAGCGTGACACCAAATTATTATTGTGCCCAAAACGAAAGGAAGTCGTATACGAGAATTGACTTACACCATACCGTAGTCGAAAGTACTGCGTTCTTTTTCTGCAGTGATGACCTGATCTATCTCCTCTAAATGGTGCTGAGAGAAGACAAAAAAGCGTTAAACTAGATTCCTCGCTCTTTTAACGAAAAGCTGATTTTCATTCCCACGGAGTCCACACCTTGGCTTGTTTAAAATGTTGCTTAAATCGGGATGTCTTAAGGAAGCCATTCCCCCAAAATAGTCTAATTCTGGGCTTGGCATCGGCTCTTAAAATTAAACTACAAAATTCCAAATCCCCTCATAAAATCAAGAAAGGGGACTCCCTTTACAAAAGAGTAACTTTTCTGTTATTACTTTCAGGGCCATTTCGATCCGCATTGACGTCATTCTTCGCGGATGGCGTAGGTAGAGTCCCGGATGACTTTGAGGTCTGAATAAGAAAAAAAACCCAAACAAATATTGAGTTAATCGTTTTTGAGTAAATTGGCCATGAAAGATACGAAGATAAATGGTGCTACAATATACTAGCAAGCATATTGGCAAGCTACACTGGAGTACTAGAGAAAATAAAAAGTGACACGACTGACATTCAAGCGCAGCAGAAGAATAACAAGTAGAAAAATTGGAAGAGTATAGCAAATGAGTGACGTTCAACCATCTTCACTGAAAAACTGAACAGCAAAAACTAAGAAAAACAAAAAAAGTTAAATCACTGTTGGTGGGCGTCTAGCCTCCTTGAGGCTACGCCTATGCTTTCCAAACTTGAAAATCAAAGTTATCACTTCTGAATATCATACCGTACATTAAATGCTAAAATCTATCTGGAGAATAGCCTAAACTTGTATTTCACAAGTACTTCCCCCCTCCCTCCACTCATTCATGACAATTCCGAAGGCCGTGCTCGTTACGACACTTATAACCACGCTCTTTGTGTCTCCCGCCTTAAAGATAACACATGACATAAACATTGCACGAAAAGGGGTCTGCGTATGTCTATTAAAAACTTCTTGTAAATCTGACTTGATATAATCCTAACGTCCTCATCTTCTCATCTCTTTGCAATTTACTAAAAGCACAATTTCCGGTTGAAGCACTGCAGATCAGGTCTCAGATGAAAGAACAAAATGAAAATTGTTTAGCACTGTCGTGATTAAAACTACCGTTCATGTGGAACACTGATGCCACTGTACAAGCATCGAAAAATGAACTTAGGGATAAAAGTAGTTGCAAGTAAAAAAGCATGTACTGTAGTTTCCTTCACGCGACCGCCAACAAATAAAGAACATAATAAATAATGAATAATAATAAATAAAAGTAAAGACTGTAACACGATTATGCATTGCTGCGCTAAAATACATAAGCAGAATGGGAAAAATTGAGAATAATGGAGGAAAACGTTACAACAAAAGACAATGACAATAAGCAATCAAAGAAGAAACCAAGGAAAAATTACGAAAAAAATAAAAAATAGGAAAAGGAGGTAAAAACAGAAGAAAGGTTATTGGTTTCAGAGTTTTATTGTTGTGCTATTTGACTAACTAATTGGACTTTTTTAGTGATGATTACTTCAACCCACCATATAGATTGATGAAAAGGTCAACGGTACGTTTATCACATGAAGTGTAAAAACAAAAAATCTCAAAAATATGTTACCGAAAGGCGTCGCTTGGAACTATCAGAACTGCCTTTGCGAGACCACTTCAAACTGAAAGACCTCCCGATTGGTTTTTTGCTCTTTCCCCACTTTACGTGATTTGCAAGTGAAGGGCTATTTCTGAAATGAGAAGTGTAAATAAAATTTACTCACCTGATGCAACTTGAGAATAGAAAGTCACAATAAATGAAAAAACTATAAAACTCTTGACAGAGCAGCTTTAACCACAATACTTGCTACTCTCAGTATATCCATAAACAGAAATTATAATGAATTTCGTACAGTGTACAGTCAGCAATCCTTCACATGAGATGGAAACTATTTACGCTATTCAATAACAGACACAGACAACATGCCACCGTTATATCGGTATTTCAACAGCATATGATAATTGTCATATATCCTGTAACTTCTACACCCAAAGCTTTTCGTTCTTTACTCCCAACAGTTTTATTGGATCAAGTGCCCGGCGAAAACGCCTAGCAACAACCATGGAACATTTACCTGCACTCGGTCGGTTGAGGTACAATACAGCTCACATCTTGCTTCAAAGCTATTACAGGTGGACCAGGTCTCGAACCTCTTAACCCTTATGGGTGAGTTTCTCTTACAACTAGGCCACCCCTGTATTTGGTTCTTCCAATAAGTACTCCTAGACGGGTGGAATGACCATCAAACATCGGGAAAGAGATCCTATATCGACAGACTTCTGAAAATCCACAAAGTTCCATTCCCATTCTTCCCTCGGAATTCTACGCTACAACATGGGCAACAATTTTTTCTTTTTTTTGGGGGGGGGGGGGTAAATTTTTAACTATCACAGAACCCTTCCGTGCAAAACTGGGACACAATTCATGCCCTCGTTCACCAGGCTAATCATGTCTTCATGCAGAGACAATGATGAAAACTTTATAGAATTGAAATAGATGATAAGAAAACAACCCCCGCCCGATACTAGAACTCTTCCCTATTTTAAACCCCATAATAGGCGTGAATAAGCATGAAATGAATCCCACAAAAGCTATCAGCTGGCCTTATCTGACTGTACGCCTAGTTGCCACGGTACTGATCTGCTTATGTGATTGCGCCCACTTCGAATCTGGGTGTTTCCGTAGCATAATCTTTATTCCCATTACTAATGAAATACGTGGACTACGTAACCTCGGCATAACAACATTTCCAAACGTTTAAGTTCCACAGTTTTACCCATACCTCGCAGTATTCAGCAACGTGGTTAATTCGGAATGCAGATGTTTCATCACCACCTGTTTATCGCTGGGAATTTGTAACGCGGCTGCCATAGCCTCGGTTCCAAATCCTGACTCCAACACCATATGTGCCCCATGGATACCAGTATCTTGTAGATTGTCGGCATACTCCTGCACACGAGAAGCAAATTTAAAGGGTGAAATAGAGAAAGACTATCGTACCTTGAAAAATACATCCGATCTAACTGACTATGTTTTGGGGATAAAATTAAACTTGACCAATCAGTGTCCGTGCAACTCAATGGTTAACCGAAAAGGCCACAAGAAAGGACAAATTCCTATTGTTTACAAAGCAACGACTTTCTTGCTTTGATGTGGACGGATTCGAGACCGGCTTAGTGAAAGGCAGACCTAACTTTACCTATTATACGGAAACGCTCATCCGTATATATATTCGCAGTCTCGGTTTTCAAGTAAGTGCTGCCCTATGGCAGAGCCACACTCCTTAGAAGTGCTTTTGGCTCTCGTAACCCGAGGTTGTTTCTCCTTGTAGGAGCTTATACTCAGCGAATAAAGGACGGAACATGTTGCTGATTCTATGAAGTAAGCCCAAAGTCGTGCGTCCGAAATAGCTAGCCTCACATTGGCGAGAAAATCGGTGGGCAACCAATGTTGCAACTTGTGGAATGCCCAAGGTCTTTGTGGTTAGTGGAGAAAGCTGTTGTTGGGTATTAGTTTCGTTGCTTCCTTCTCAGTTTCAATTCTGATAATTTTATGCTCCGAGGAGTGTCAGACAAAAAATGCTATTCACTACTAACATGTTTTTGCTATTTCGAGGTAATATCTGTGCTATGAACTTTGTACTTTACACCCTTTGGTCTTGAAACATTTTGACTTTCATGTACAAAGACCCGAAAACCGCCACTTACATCTTTCTAGAATTACACGATAAGTTACTTACTCTGTTTATGCTTGACATGGGAGCACTTGCAGTATCATACTTACAATGAAGAGCAGATAAACACAGTACCAATCATATTATCTCACTTCCTTTCTAACATAACATCAAACAATTTCCAGACGTATACTGCGTTTCTTTGCAGCATTATAAAAGTCATGCTGGTCACAATTCCGTAATTGACTAAAACGCATATCTGATTTATACATCATTCATGTTCTCTTTGTCTTTTCCTGGCTCAACGTCCTCGTTCCTGTAGATCAGGAAGATTAAATCCTCTATATTCTCCAGTAATGAATTCTGCGTAATGTGGCCTATTAAAGCAGGCGAACATAAGAACCTCCCAGCAAGACTACCGAGGCATCATTGAGAGAAGTCGATAGCCTCTTGAATTTAAAGTGAAGTCTTCATACCGGCTTTAGTGTTTCATTCTCTACCATAATCCCTAGACTAAACACGACTGAGGTTTCTGCAAAAACAGGTCAAGAGCAGTGCACTTGATGATCTTTGCTCCGTTTGATCTCCCTACGCTTTTCATGCGGATTAATTTCGTGAGCAATTTTCTAGCCTGAGCCATTCCTCAAGATGTAAACGAAGCATTGTTCTAGCAAGAAAACTCAAGCTTTAGTCGATGCTACTACAAAAGACTCTTCAGAGAGTTCGGAACCTGAGTATGTAATCCTCTTAACCACAATGAGGCTCAGAAAAGTTCTCCAGAGAACGCTATGTCAACACACGCTATGCAAGTTTTCGAGCAAATGAACTACACAACGACGTCAACTCGTATCGCAAAAGCTGAACATTGATGACTCTTCCGCGTTCTTTCGTAATTACTCAAAGCTCCTCATTCTTCAACGATAGCTTTCTTCAATATTGAATACTTGAAACGAAACTTACTATTACCAGGGCGCAAGTCGTCCACCCTGTAAACAATTCGTTTGCCAGCCATTTTAAACTATGGGTTGGGGAATGGTGCAAAATTGTTGTTCAGAAAAGATAAACTGCTTTAAAATTAGTAAAATTCTTTGATGTCACTGGTTTTGCTAATTCTGTCACGAAGAAAAAAAATTCACCAGTTTTTCAAGCAGGCTTATGTCTGTACTGTCCTGCTCACCCTAACTTGGGAAGGAACTTGTTCAAACAGAAACTTTATCTTCTGGACAAACCATCCTTTCCCAATCTTCCTCTCCCAATCTTCCTCTCCCAATCTTCCTCTCCCAATCATCCTTAAGGATTTCGATTCAATATCGAGGTCAACTTTCTTGAAAAGCGTGGAAATAATACCTCAATCCCCAAGTGTTCACGGCATGAGGCACAAAATTTACAGTAGACCTAAAGTACGCTTGATTACATTTGCAATCATCTCCCTAAGGTGGAAAGGGCATCTGGGGTGATTAGCGGGGATGCTTGCCTATAAGAAATATAAATCCTTGTATTTCAGTTGCCGTTGCCATCAGGGTGAGGAGTATTATCCTGCAGTTACAAGACTTGATGAACATGTGAATTCAATGAGTCGATCACTGGTTTATATTCCAAGAGCTCCAGATGGCTTGAACAATTTTTTATTCTAATACCTCAGGCTGACAATTCCTGCGGCGAATGTCAAAAATGTGGGAAAATTTACGAGTTTAACCTCGGTCTTCTTCACGCGATTAGCCCAATCATACAAAGCGACATGCAAAACGGTTCATACAAATTGAATTCACTTATTAAGGTTGTTCACTCAATCTTCGTAAACTGTTTACTACAAGTCAATAATCCTCTGTGAACACAATGCGATGCGTCCACGTTAACATCATAATTTCATAACTGTCTACAATACAAAGACGACGTTTTTGCTCGATCCAATGAAACGTAAAACAATAGAGCAACCGTGGGAACTGCTTCATTCTTTAATGCCCGCCAGAGCGGAAAAGTCGTTCAAAAACATTTTGATACAATAGCGTACCGTTAAATCAAATACCATATCTTTTACCTTATGCGTGCGCGAAACCTTTCGGCTTCGACCAATGGTGTACGTGAATTCATAGACAGTGTCTGCATCGGGGTAAAGAACAGACCAGTCCAACTGTACAAGCGGACAATAGTCCGCGCCTCTAAGGAACAATCCGTCAGCATTGACTACGGTTACATACATTTCCTTATGAATAATACAGTACATAAAGAAGCGTACACTTTGACATACTTTACTCTAGACCAATACCTTGTCACTCTAAAATCCTTTTCATGAGCTCCTCCAAGTTCCAACTACGTTTTGACGAATGCCGTAAATTTTCTAGTAGGATATAAGTGTTAAATTTTTTCTACACCCTGACCGTGATAAGGGCAATGAAATTGAGGCCATACCAGAAGTTATATACGTTGAAGTGCCAAAACGAGGCGGTTGCGATTGGAGTACCGGATATGGTGAAAGACTAATACATATTTACAACATGTATAAACAAACGAGCTTTCGCCACAAATATCCTTACCTTGAGATCAATCGATGACACCCATTTGCAAACCCTTTCATTAGTCCATACTATTAAATCGATGTTTGCTTCATTGCAATTTGATCGTCGCAGATTCAACGCCTTTAATGAGAAAATAGAAACGTAAACAAGCAGGTGCTCCTATTTACCAGTTCAAAATAACTACCACATTACGATATGATCATCTATCAAAATACTAACAAATACCAACTAGAAAATAGCTACAGCTTCATACAGTCGTTGCCTTGAGTTTGATACTTTCACGAAGATTACGGCTTACTGTGTTGTTAAGCTTGAGTACCGCTTGCTACTGCCGATCGTTGCACGCTTAGGTACAGGATTAGGCCCAGGCCCCACATGTAATACACGTTAAAGGTGAACAATACTACCCGTAAAAGAATACTGTAAATAGGAAAGCTCTACTAAAATACTAAATAAAATAAAATAAGTTTCATTTCTAATATGTTTCATGCGGCATCTCAAACCCGTTGGAAACGGCCTTATCCAAGGGTCAATCGTAGGGAAGATCAACCGGAATCAACGAGTATCTTAGAGTTTTAAAACCAACAATACTAAGTCACTTGGAGCGTGAACGCATAAGAAGAGGGAGGGTTGGTGCCTCATTCGCCACGACGCTCATTAGTAATTATCATTTGATTCCAGACCATGTTCAACATTTGAATCCGAGAGGTTTAGTATTTGAATAACTAAGAAGTTTCAGCCACGTAATAATTGTTGGAATTCATGTTAATTATGAGCAAACCATTATGAGGCTATGTCAGGACTACGAGGCCATGACGTCAATATCAAGCGGTTTACTTATTAGTCACTTATACAATTCTATAGTTGGTCGTTTGTATCGCTGTAAGGAGGTCGGTTGGGTGTGATCATGTTAAAGTAAAATATATCGAAGTTTATTGAATATGATCGAATTATACGTTTATATGATCCTGAACTCTACACGATTCGGCGAATCCGCGAGGTTTACTATTTGAATAACTAAGAGGTTTCAACCACGTAATAATCTAAACTAAAGTACTCACATCCTTGTCGAAATTGAGCATCTTTAATAATTCCAAACCGTGCAGGAAACTGGCCTATAAAATACCGAATAAAAGTAAAGGAATAAGACATGTAGAAGGTTTTGTATGGATCCCAAATGAACATATATCTTTCTTTAAATTTCTTATACACAGGACATAGAGGCGCATCGAGTTTCTTTCGAATGAATGAAATTGACGTATCATTGCACTTAAGAACATAACGGAAAGGTACAGATCTAATCATATAGAAAAAAACAGGTCTTGTTTATATGGCCTTGGAATTGCAGTTCTACATACACAAATATATACATACACAAATATATATATATATATATATATATATATATATATAGAACTCATTAAACATGAAGTGCTTGAGGCGCTGGCCCGGTTCGAACCTAGGATCTCCCATTCCGATAACGAAGACTTTACCATTGCACTAAATAGTGTAATAGTAAAGTCGACAATCCGGGTAGTCGATCCGGAATTCTATATATATAATCTGTGGCATACTACCAGTCGGAGCGAGCAATGTCCAAGGGAGAGAGCACATTTACAAGGGTGGTCTCCTCTTGCCTTCCCCAACCGATAGTCTTTATATCGGACTAGCCGGGATTCGAGCCCACAACCTCTGAAATGTGAGTCCGATTCCTTAACCACTAGACCACGGCGGCTCTACAAAAATATATAGTTTGTACGAGATTTCAATAATAGCTTTAAATAACAGACTAGTTGTAATTAGAGCTGGACCATTTACAAATAGCATAATTATTATCGCCTTCTTCGTAGTGTCGCACCTTTGAGGTATTCAATAACTTAAGAGATGAAGAGATAGGATTATATACCCATCAGAAAGCATTTTATTGTAGAACACTTAGATACTCTTCATAAAAAATTATGTGGTTCTAGACAATGATTCTATTCTTTGCCAGACATTCAATCAACACCGCAATCTAATTTAGCAGCGCACCCTAATTTAACGCCGCTCCCTAATTTAACGCCGTACATTTGTGCATATGACATAGTTCCGTAACTTGACGTAATAGTGTAAATCTAGGCCAAGTGGTGGAAGATCGACATTTTAGGGGTTAACATAAATGAATCATACCCTCCAACGCTACTTCAGCGATGTTAAGAACAAGGGCCGCTAATTATACTTGATTCTGCCAAAAAACTGTTAGAAATGAGTCAGCCAGGGAAGTTTGGAGAAGCCCACGTGGTATCACGGCATGCACTACGAAATGATTAACTCGCGTGCCATTAGATATTCATTAGAGAGCTTTGCAAAGAGTCTGTCAGTTTCGCTCGTGTCATTGAGCTTTGATCATGTCGATCTGCTGAAAATATAAATCGTGAGTTTGAGTATAAAGGATGAGTTATCACCAATGTCCACTGCATTTCAATAAATGCGACAAGCATGTCATGTTTTTAAATTTCAGAACTGAACAATCAAAAGTATCACACCAACGTCTAGAGTAATAAAGAAGCTATAGAAACTCCTCCCATACCTGATGAGATTTCTTCAGAATTCCAAAATGCTTTTCGAGATCTTTTTTATTGATGTTATTTAGGATCCGTCCATCAACTAAGTTGTTTTCAAAAATAGGCGAATAAGGGCTTAGGCCCAAATCTCGTAGGAATGTATAGCTCACCCAGACATGGTCAAGTTTCGACAATCTAGGATCTTTCCTGTGGAGGGGAGAGAAAGAACGTTACGCGATCATTTTATCGATATAAAACAGAAGAAGATAGCTTTGAATCGCCCACCGAGTGGTAACAGTGAGCATCAATAGTATCTGCTCACAGCCACAGTGCACTGTTTTATTTCCACTACATCTTATTTAATTGATTTGAAGTGTTCTACGCGTATCATAATATGCATGTCATGTTGTAAACCTTTTTGCTATTGTCAGGAAGTTAGAACCAAGATAAAACTCGTTGACCTGAGAAAAATCGACGAGGAAATCTATTCGCTGTAAGTGGTATCTTTCAAAAACGGACTGTTGTACCACGGCTTTCATTACACAACGACCGTTCTACAGTGACGTGTGACAATAGCGTTGCACATAATTGCCCGAAACGTTAAGGTACTACTGTAATGACAACCGCTGGTCATGGTATGCCAGATAATATCTGAAACTATTTCGTCCCTCATTCTATTGAGTAAAATTATGATTCCAGTTATTCATCATATTAGCATTGACATCTTACAACACCTTTTGTATTTCTATCTTCATGGACTACCTCTCGCATTTAGCAATGTTAACCATCTCTGGCCTAGGAAAAATTCATTGTTATTTATCATGGTAAGAAGCGGCTGTGCCTAGGTAGTATACTAATGTGCCTGGCACATACTTCGATTTTTATTCCACGGATCGATTATCTTCTGAACCCTTCCACTTCGTTCCTTGCCTACATACTATTCTGCCTTCTTACTCGACATCATTTTCATGATGTTCAGATTTCACTCATAACATCACTTGGATAAACTGAACAGATCCATGCTGTCCACAATCACCACTAACAATTTGAAACTAGCTTGCAAAAGTTGGAGAAAGGAACAAAAGTATTGCTAAAACAAAAAAAGAAAATTGTGATCATTGGTTACTGAGCAGTTTCGTTATCGCCCAGGGGTGTGCTGATTCTTTGGTAAACAGGTTGGGAAAACTTTTCGCCAACGCTTGATGAAGTATCGTACAGTAATTGCTTTACATCTGTTCGCATTATCTGGTGGGACTAACGGCAGTGCATACGAGATCTATAACTTATCTGGTATAAATTTGCATCATAAAGATATACTGTTCCATACCTATGGATATCACTGTAATGAATTAAAGTCACGATTTGTTTACCAACGAGACAAAATTTCACCTAAAAACCTACAATGCAAATTTTAGTCGTCTTCCATCTGCTTGGAAATGGCTATCGCAATTGCTACTGGTCAACGTATGGGGTATGCGAAAAGGAGAAGAGAAAGTAACAAAAATGGCTGTGATAAAAATTGTTGCCTCCTAGCTTTTCCAAATTTCAACTGCAATCAACCTCTGGGAAGTTTTTTACAAAAAATTATGATTTCTTAGCTTTTGACAGTCTTTGCCTACAGACTACCAGACGTTTATATTCAGTAACAGTTTCTTTGCCATTGTCTTCAAGACCATTATACGAACCACCAGTACTCTGAAGTCTTCATTAACGGCACCGGCAAAACTGACCATGTCCTTCGAAAATTGGTACTTCATAAGTCGATTTACAAGACAAGAATCATGTGAATTCGGATCACTGATAAAATTTTCCCAAGCAATGCCCCACTGACAAAAGTGCAAGCACTGGAAACATGGGTAACGGTTATCAAGGACTGCCGGGCTAGTCTTGGCAAGAAACACTCAAAATGTTAAAATTGTCCATAAATGCAGCTAGAGGCTACAGCTCTGGGATTATCTCTAATTTAGTCTGGGAATAAGATACGTGTTGTCCGTATGTAATGCGCGCAAGAACCTAAAGGGGGCGAAGGGGGTAACACCGCACAAAATAAGATCCTTTTTTGAATCCCTTGACTCTCATCTTTCCTTATATTTTAAGTCACCCCCTCTTTAAAAAGTCTGATTTCCCAAACAGCCTTTCCTGGGTATCAAAGTTTTTGAAGACAGCACTGAGCGTGTCTTGAAACGAGTCGATATCTAACACGGTTTTACAGTCCTAACAAAACTAAAGCCTTTGACGAAAGGAGTCCAAGTGCTTTTCTTTTGCACATATATCACTAGTGACGGTAAGGTAAGAGCATTCATGAAATCGTCGTTAAATCCTTCGGCCACAAGGGTGTAAATTAAAGTCACTTCTTTACATCGCCATTAGAGGTCTTACTGTACAACGAGTTTCACAGGCAGTGGTCTGGTTGATGATGGAACTAATAGTATTCCGCTCTCTTTGACTTTTTAACCGCTGCTGTGATTATGCTGGCAGACGATAGGTGATGTGTATCGTCATAGGAACACTCAACTATTTACGAGCCGCGCAGTTTTGTGTAAGGAAATAAGAAATGCTTACTATTAGAGTGCCGTTAAACATTTCTATCCATGTGACACCTCTGCTTCTATTTACAGCTGTAAATGCAATCTCATAGCGAATGGTAATAAGACAAAATTTGTACGTAATCAGAAATACTTTAGCCTGCTGCTGATCGCCTTTATCATACATTCGAAGTTATGTTTTCTCTCTACGTTTCCGCTAATGAGTGACCTACTCGAAAATACTATTCGCATCGAGACAGCTGTACGAATTTTGAAAATTCCTACTTGTATTGTGAAGTTGGCATACTTCGCACTTTAAAAGACTGAAACAATGAGCGCATGCGTGGGATTGGATTATTTGACAGATTCCGTCAATGTTACTCCAACAGCAGTCATAGCCATTTAACTCCAGATATTCGTCACAAATCAAAAGTTTTAGAAATACGATTTGACTCCAGATATCGAAAGGCAAGTTTGGAATAGGCTATTCCCGAAAATGGTAGGCCTATAGTGTATATAATATTTAAACTAGAGGCGTTTGAATCTCAAAAGTCTCTGGTCAAAACCCTGTTGATATTCCTTGGTTCCTTAACTTAGGAATAATAGGGTTTTGTTAGAGAGACTCAAAACTTTTAAACCTGATATCTCCGTGTTGGCAAAGCGAATCACTCTAAATTTTGGCCATTGGCGTTCTCACTAATAGGGTAACATGAAAATTGGGTTTTCCGCCCGTAATTCAAAAATTTTCGAAATCATGACGTCACACTTTCCCACCGCATACTGGGATTTCCGTGAGAAGTTTTGAGAAAATTCCAGCAACATAAAACATAATCCTCTTGAAAGACTAGATGACAACAATGAAGATAATAATTTCAGGCCCTTCTTTAAGGGCACCTTCCAATATCTGAACGAGCGAAAACCAAATATCACGCGGATTTTAGAGCACCCAAGATTTCAGGGAGTAGCGACTACCCTGTACTATGTTAGTTATATTGGCATACAACGCCATTTCACTATCCATTACAGAGCTGCTTATCAACACGCTGGATCCCAAACAAAACGGTTAGAAAGAGGAAGGATACTTCCACCACAAAATAAAGGTACTCAGTCCTATCAGAGGAGAAAATACCGTACGAACACTTGAGAAAGAAGGAGTCAGTAACTTGACCTGGCAACCACAGAAGGAAAATTAGCACAAAAAGAACATCCGCTAGCCTACAAGTGGCATCGAGGCCGAATATGAAAACACCCATCCCAAGATGTCGACGGCCGCTGGCTACAGCAGATTAAAAGAGATTCATTCCATAGACCATGATCTACTCCTCTGAGAAGACATGTTTATTAGCTTGCTGGTGTAGTTATTGATTTTTCTTCCAGTTCCTTCTCTTAGGTCTACATCTTTGTCTCAAGTCTCAAGGCCGCTGAGTATAATACACAAAGCCAATCAATAATCAAACTAATTCAAATATACACGATAAAATACGATGAAAACAGAAAATCGTTACCTTTCGGGATGTTTATGGTCATCAATTGCTAACTTTAGTTTCTGTTTATGTACTGGGTTTGTGATATTAAGCGCTGTAGCAAGTTCGTTATCACTCAATTCCAATAAAAGTTTGCCACTTTTTATATTTTCATAGCATTTTTGA
>JAAAKL020008366.1:0-15994 GCA_010016065.2 Carybdea cf. marsupialis auct. non (Linnaeus, 1758)
AATCAATGCCAACCTGAACACCTAGCTTCTTTATCCATTCTTCAAGATTGGTTCTTACTGTGCCCAAGGCACCGACTATTATGGGAATTCTTGCAAGTCCATATTCGTTGTATTTCTTACTTCAATTCCAGATATCTCTCTAATTTCAGCGGTTCCTTTTACGTCAAACTATCGTGCAAGTTATGCTTTCCTTTTCCAGTACCAGAATATCAGGTTTATTATGTTCAAGCTCGTGGTCTGTTGCTTTCGATATATCATTTCCACCTATTATTATTATCATTATCATTATTATTATTATTTAGGATGTGTACACTCTTAAAACTTATTTTTCTGTAAAGTTACAAAATGAATATATCATAATTATTCCATTACTATTACTCCAACGATGGAAAAATATCTGACAGCAGTCTTTGCAAGCTTGTCTGAATTGCACAGCATGTCGTCTCTATTTTGAGAGTCTCAAAGATGGAAGGTTCAGCTAGAAGTATGATTCCATCCTTTTCAACACGGCAAAGGTTCGTGTTCAATCGAAGATTCAGGTATTTATACTGACATCCCTGGCTACAAGCCTCGATCCATAATCACCGGTCATCGTGAAAGACCAGACATCCTTATTCGCAAAGAAACTACTTGTGTGTATTTGAACAGTGGGCTTCGAAAAACAATCATTAGGCTAATGCTATTAAAAAGCATGTAAAGTACCATCAACTCTGTACCCGACTATGCGTATCATATTCTGTGAGGTTTGTAAATCGGAGCATGGGGGTCATTGGAACACTAGCTAAAGAGGGTAAATCATTCATTGACTTCCTTGAGTGTACTGGCATAAGTAAAAGAGAATCCTTTTACATCTCTAAGAAGCTATCTGTTTGTTCTATCCGAGCTACATACTATTTATTTTGTTGTCAGGGGAAAAGAGTGGAGCACTCCAGACTTGGTATTCAAAAACTTCGTACCTAGAATTAGCATGATCATGACTTCTTTAGTTTAAAGTTTTCCTATTTGCTACGCCAGTTAAAAGTTTTTTCACAAAATTGTTATTAGTTTTTCATAGCTAAACTTCTCTCCATATTACTTGTATTAAGGAAACCTGCTTGTCACAAAATTATCTAAATTGTAGTTTATCTATGACATGTTTGAAAATCAAAAACTATGAAAATTAGAATAGATCCCTAACCTTTATGTAATCAATACCCTAGTGATTATGTACGAAAGACATTGAAATCTATCTTAATCAATTTTTCCTAAATTTTGCTGGTGGTTATACTCATCAGGTTAGTATAATTTCTAATTTCTTTCATAATTGATCCATTACTTAGCTGCATGACATGGCTGGTTGGTTTGCAGCATGATCGTTCCTATAGTTACCTGGCTATACGTAAGCTTAAAAATCTGCTTGCAAAAATGGGGATGATGGACACCAGGACTCTAAAAGAACCAAGGAGTGAACAGGAAGGGTAGATAACGAACGAACGTAGTCAAATCACGAAAGCAAGTAAAATGTCACGGATGGTTTATACACCCATCACACTTAAGATATCATAAGAACATGTACAGAAGCTAATTCTAGTCACTGAAGTATTGCTGTTCTTACTTTTTGCATTCTACATACAAAATGATGCCAACGGCACTGAAAAGAACTAAAAATTTCATACAACAAACAATAATAAAGATACTGTGTGTAAAACTACCTTCAAACCAGCTTACGTCAATGTGCAGGATAGTAGAGATTGCAATATTGTCTAAAAACATAAAACTTATGATATATAAATAGAATTTTAAGCCATTTTCTCTGTCCTTGGTTTTGAGAGCAAGCACGAATCCTCATCGCCCAAGGAACCTTCAGTAAATTCCTTCGCTACTGAGTCATAATGATCTCTGTGCTTCTGAAAGGAGACTGTTGCAGAAAATCCTGTTCCTCGCAATTTTTTCTGATCGTGGAAGTTAGAAATGTTCGCCTGTTAACGCTTGGCTACATTTTTCAAGCCGGGTGGTAGAAAGTCAAGTAAATGTTATTCCGACTGTATTAATATCACACAAAATAAAATAGTTATATTGCGCGCAGTATTCGTCTGTTGATTTAATATGTGATGTAAAACGAACCGTCATTCAGTAGTTGCTCAAATCAGCAACGTGTTGAGGTGGTGCTGCACCAATTCAATTCCGATAATCATCTGATAAATAAGACGTTATGACAACAGTTTACATTCTTAGCAAATAGTTTATAACGTATAACTATCGCCTTCTACTCCACTTTTTCATAATTATGATGATGTAATTACAATGCAACGTATTTGAAACTGATTGTAACAACGTTCTAGTCCCATGATGTCGGAGGATTTTGCCATAAGGCAAGTAAAATGTTTCTGTATTGCTTATCACTTAGCTTGCAATAAAAGCATCGGCTAAGTATGCATTACGCAGTCTCAGCGTTTACCATGTAGAAAGAGCGGGTGAGAAGGGTGTAAAATAGAAAGCTCGAAACAACGTCTAACATGATGCTGACCTTACAAAAAATTCTACGTCGAGTCTCTCAGATATAATTTTGTTTAGAAAAACGTCAAGGTCCTAACACGATTTCTTACTGCAATGCACAATCGGAAAATATTTCGAATGGCATCAGAGGTAGCCAGTGTAAAACTGGAAACACATTCATCTCGCTGAGTTGCGGTTTGAGATCCCACATACGACATAATCTCGGCTCGTATTTAGATGTTGGCAATCTACCTTACACATAAATTACTATTGACGTCTAAACTGTGATTACCACGTAAAAATTATACTATAAACTCCATAATCTAAACTAAATAAAATTCCATTCAAACTCTTCACACACGATAGTAATTGGGCATCCACATAACACATGGGCATTGAGCTGTAGTTAATAGTGTCGAAGTTACGTAAGTCGTCCTAGCATTACACTCAGTCGATATCTACCAAACAAATCTTGTCTGCCAAAGAAGCATAAGAAATGGTATATGAATTTGATATATATATATAATCTTACGAAAAATTTTCCCCCATTTCAATTCTAATTCAATCGTTTAGCAGCGCTAAAGTTCCGTCAATGAGGGGTTTACCCATTTTAACGATTAAGTTAAGTATCATTCTCAGCAATATTTTAATCAGATAATTTGTACATCGAGTTTATTTGTTCTCCTGTTTTCTTTCTGACATCACTCAATCCCCTAATGGAGCATTATCTCTCTGATTTTTCGACGTTTCAAGCATCGGATCTCCCATGCATAATGTTTAAGGGATTTTTCAGCACAAAGATTGTGTTTAAGACCCATGTTCCTTTGGCAGACATGCCTGTGTGTATTTTATTGTCTACATGACACTTTTTCTGCGTTTTAAGAGGGGCAGAAAAGTGTTAGTCACAAAAGTTACCAAGATGGCTAAAATCCCACCTGTCCAATTTTCAGATGGTGGGAAAGTTAAATCGCATATGGAATAAATATAATTGACCAATATGATTGAAAATCTTAAAAAGCCCAAGCGATAAGCAGTCAAAAAGACAATAACGCTGGCTAATATCAAATTGTGTATCCCATAAGGTAATTTAATTAATACGTTTTTATCTTCCAGAAATGGTTACTCCGCATTGTCTTCAGATTACCTTCACACTTTGGCATATATTAGCTATTAACTTCACATCATGAAGCCCTTGCACAAAGTTCATTTCCCTTCCGTGTAGTTAGTTATTACTGCAATTTCTGGTGGCCATTAAGTATACAGATGTAGCATTCACAGTGCAATTTAACGTGCAGTAGCTCCATTCGAGGAATGTGCAGTCTCCACTTTAACTTGTAAAATGTATTGTCGTCGATCGTTGATCGTCTTTGCAAGAAACTACAAATGCTCCTATGAAAAAGGAAAATAAAATAAAATGTGTAAAACCAAGTACAAGCAATTAACCCATACAAAATTGCGTTACGCCCCTGGATACGGGACTAAAAATTTCGCCACGGAGACGAGAAGGCATGAAAGTATCCAGTTAAAAATATCTCCTTAAACTAAAAATATTCTTGGGATCGTACACAAAAAATATTTTACGCCTTAAACATTTACGGAGACCGTCCACGGCCAGTGCCCTTAGGTAGTTGTCCTTGCTGACTCACCCCCCAACTATACAGTGGTGACCTTTAACGTAAAAGTAAGAAGCGTCGAAGGCAAATGAGTTCAAGGAACATGAACGGGAAAGTACTGACTCAAAAGTCTGCTATTAGTAATGACTCCTAATCCGAAAAAGGTCATTAATGTTTTGACACTGTAATGATCCTTTTTTGGTAAATAGGTGGCAAAGTGAGAAGCAGTGGCGCGACGATGACTGTAAAAGATTGGGATGGCGAGTCTTTCCGAGTCATCAGACCATAGCTTGTTCTTCAAGATCTTTAGAAAAGATATTCTCGTGTCTTAGGAAAAGGTGTAATTGAACTTGTGCCTGCTTTGGTGCCCTCGGTGGACCGTTAGATATTACGCGAGGAGGATGCTCGACCTAGGATTAAACAAGTTACGAATGCCCCGTTTCAAGCTCCTCTGGTTCCCGCATCAACAGACGTCTACTATTTCTCGTGGTCATACAACAACCCTCGGGCGATGATAGCTCTATAGCAGTTCGAAGACTTCTACCATTGAAAATGTAAGAACAGGGCACACCCAAATAATTACTTGTGGGTAAAGAGTCTAGCTATAATAAGCGGTTCTGTGTTTCTAATTGTAATAAGTGATTCCATCTTTAAAATTACACGTCCAGCTTCAAATGATTAAATAGGTGTATCCATTCAATATTACGTTAGCGTCCCGGATCAGGCATCATGTACTCATATCTTATGAAAACTTTTGCCAAAACCAGAAATGAGTCCCAGCAGAAGGAAGCTTTTACCTTCACCATAGTTTGGGGGCGATACAGTCCACGTGCAGGAAGAACGCAACGTAAGGAGCCAGTCGGATTGAAGCTACCCTTTCTACGTTTGCATGACCAAACCTATTCATATACAACGCTAATATAATTGACATCTCAGCAAATAGCACAAATCGCCAGGGTCGAATAAGAAGAGGGAAGATCGAAACTTATACCCAAACTGCGTCTTGAAAAGAGCGCATCAAAACATAAACTATAAAAGATATCCCTGTTAGAAAACAAGAGCTGCTCATACTGAACTGATTCCAGAAAGATAGGGTAAGTGGCCATTCCCATGACATAGAAACGACCATCGGTATACATTTTAGCTTCTAACCAATTGTTGTCTATGGCAGAGCCACATTGCTCCGTGGAGTGTCAGATCAAAAAGGATTTTAAGTACAACATCAGTTTTCCTATTTCGTGCTTTCTTAATTCTCTCTATCATCCAGAAACGACTAAAGTACTCGTACCTCTCAATTGATAGTAGACAACATCGGACGCCATTTCCAAAATATGAGACTGATAAAAAAAAGCATTGGGTTTATGGCTGCGACAACAAGCACAGTCAAAAGCTACATACGAGGTCAGCTATATGCGTCTATGTTCAGCATTTACGAACTCACGTATATACTGCAAACTAGTGTACAAAGATCTTGGCACATTTAAATCTTGAAGCGTGATATTATATTACGAAAAATACATGGGTTATAACTGTATCAAGATGCACGCTAACAATTGCGTCAATAAGTGCTCTTAAGTATGCATGTAGAAGCTCCTTTGTTCCCCTATTCAATAACTGACAGAGAAAGATAATAATGGGAGGCCTTCCCTACCGGAGGCAACTATCAAGACTGTTTAAATAATCCTGCACTTGTTTGCGAGTATGTGGGTCTCCAATAGCCACACTCTTACGGTGCATGGCTCCCTATATCGACCCCAGGTGGTTTTTCATCAAACCAATGATCTTAGCAAAATCTCCAGTGTGATCCCGAACAAAAATGCGAACATGACTTCAGTCTCTCATACAGACACACAAACACATACTGAAACGAAGGTGTTGTTACTACTCCTGCAACTTACCAGCTTCCATCGTAAGATGCCTAGCCATTCGTCTTTTTCTGACTGAGAGCTTGCATAAATATAGAAAGTCCTATTTGGCATTACAATTCTGTAAAAAGGAGAAATATTATTTAAGAAGTAAGAAAATTTATGCATATTGTAAAACGTTTATAGATGTGCTAAGTGAGGGCGCTGATTTGAACCCAGCGGAACTCAAGATAGCAATGCAGGGCAGAGACGACGGAGACGAAGAGTCAAATAGACCCGGGCAATTCGCCCAATCCGGTAAGGTAAGGTATGACAACGATAATGGTGTACAGACTGGAAAAATCGATATGTCTGTACATTTTTTTGGCGGCATACTCGATTTCGAGCGTAGTCTATTGCCTAGCCAGAGTGACCAATGTCCTGGGGAGAGAGCACATTCACAGGAGTGGTCTCCAGGTGCCTTCCCCAACCGATAGTCTTTACATTGGGCAAAGCGGCATTCGAACCCACAACCTCTGGCATGTAAGTCCGATTCCTTAACCACTAGACTACGGCAGCTCTATCAGGCTACTATAAAATTACTCAACGTTTGAAACTACTTCTTACAAACTTCGATCCCATAATCTTAACGCAGATCATATGGAACACATTGTTACCCAGTGAATGTTTTCCCGCTGTGTTTTCATATAGTTTGGAGTCCATAAAAGTTAACAAACCTAGACTTGCACCTCCCAGAAATAATGAGTTTGACTCCAGTAGCCGACATTTGAAATGCAAAGGGAACAGGTGGTCACCAGAATAGTTTGTTTCCAAAAGTTGAAAAAGAATTATAATCCGTAAAAAATTTCTCCTTAAGACAAAGCAATGTCTATGAGCGCCTTGGATAGCTTATTATTTAACATTCACAGCAATTTTATGATTTATTTTTACTTGTACAAAACAATGGCAGCCCCTTTTTCCCATTCTCTTAAAATTATTTCGCCCTGTTCAAGGCCGAAGTCACTACTAGGAACGGGGGGAAGGGGAAGCCACTACTTTTACCCTTCGGATGACAATCTATTCATGCTACTCATACTCGCTATTCATTCGCTAGTCCCCTCTCTGTTCTATCTCTCGAAACATAGTTTCCCACATTACGAGAGCAGATGACAAAGAACAGTACCTCCGGGATCGTGGCAGGCAAGCTCAGCGTCGGTTTGAACTCACGACCCTCGGAATGTGAGTCAGACACTCTACCACTATACCACTACTGTGTGCTCCTGTTAAACGATAAAAATTTGCCTTATATCCCCGTCCCCCACACAATAATCCGCCAAGTGTTCCATCCTGTTAGACTCTTAGAATCTAGAGCATCCAACTATTTATGTAATTATTACCTCACCTAAAACAATTACTCTTTCCCGTCGTAAAATCTTCGTCTACTTCTTCGCATTTCGTTAAATCGATTGTCCTGATGGGATCATTATCCTATATAAAAAAGAATAACTTGTGAAAATGAAAAAAAATTTAATCCAATGAGGTATGGGTAACGATGATGAAGATAAAACATCAATGTCAACTGAGGCGGCAAATAATGCAAGACACGGGCTGCTCATTTAAGGCATTGTGATGAGAGCATAACTGAAGTCAGTGTAAACCGTGGCGATGGATGCCCGTGGGCGTAGATTCTGGGGGGGACTCGCCCCCCTCCCCTTTTCAGGACGAGAGAACAACAGCTGCTTTATCCCCCCACTTTTGGGCCTAGAAATTTCAAATTGTCCACGTTTAATCCTTTTGCATCCTGATTTCGACATTCTTTGGATTCTCTTTTTACACAATGGCTGCTTGGCGTTATGATATTTTTTACACCAGTACTGATAACAAAGTCCTTTGGTTTCCAATTTTCGATGCCATTCCATCTCCCACAGCACCCTCGATGATTTAATGTACAGCAACATACTTTTGACTATAGTTGTTTAAAGTGGAGAGTCCCATGGAGCCCACTAGTAGATAACTTCACCACTGGTATTGATACTGCCCCTCTGTACAACAAATAAACGTGCGCAGCAGTGAAATTGGGCGAGGGGGGTGGGGGGTAAACTTTCTCTGCCAGGTCCAAACATCTTTGCCGGGTAAATGAGAAGATTGATTTTGATAATGAAGAAATTCAGTATGATCGAGTTAACATCACTAATTTACTTCCTTGACTCTATAGGATTTGTTAAAATTGTAGGCTTATTGCACTAAACCTGCTTTGATTCCAGTAACTTGTACACCACTGTTTGGGCAGTGATATTCACACTAGACCAGCTCTCATCGAAACCCTAACCCAAGCAGATTGACATGTTAACACATCACGACCTATAAGTTGCGCCAGAAATTGTTGCTTAGAACTATTGCTCAAAGGTTAAAAACGAAGCTTATCTCTTGGTACGTCATGCAACCTTTGTTTTTCTCACGTGGAAGGATCGATTTATACTTGAGCGCTTATTGAACAGTACTGATATACAACACGATTTACTCGGTATGCGAATATTTGTTTGTACAGAGTGTGAAAAGCCATTATACTAGCAAAGAATATCAAGTTTGTTTACGGTATAATGCACACAAAATACTAAGGACGTGTCTATTCATAAACACTTCCTTGTGTGAATAATTAAATTACTACTTGCCTTTAAAGTCCAATGCAGAGGAGAATACAAACAATGAAATATCTAGCAAAAGTGAAAGCACGCTCTACTTCCCTCGTTTGCGCTGGACCCATCTAACACACAACTTTAAAAGTGTCACAGCCTACATACAAACGTTAAACCCTTTCCTCCAACAACCATTTTCACTTTCTTCACCCCTGCTTAATAAAGGCAATAAAAAGTACTAGTATTTTGTAGTTAGAAACTGCTAGCATTATGTTTATTATCTCCTTTTATGACTTGGCCATATGTTTACGCATTACAGAAGATCTCTAATATAGCAGTTCTATATAAATATTTCCCATTATCAATGTGTTGACAATGCCACTAAAAATAGTGATAGCTGCGGTTTTTAGTGTCTTATTAGAGTTTTCTTTTACATTACAGGACTGTGCACCTTCCTTTCGACGCAACATGCACAGCTACACAAGTGTCATCATTTAATTATGGGAAGTAAAGAGTAATTGTCATACCCCTTTAGTTTTGTAGTATCTCAGCTCGTTCTTCACAAGCACGAACCAGCGTGCTTTCCAGTTCTAATAAAGTAAAAGAAAACAGTATTACAATCAGAAATGTGACCAGAAAGAAAGGTAGTGTCCACTCACTCCCGAGAATCCAAAGAAACCTGCATCAGGACTTCGAAATTAATTAACTTAATGACCTTTGGATCGGTTGAGAACATCTGATAACAATGAGATGGTAGGGGCATGGTGTGAATTCCATATAAACAGTTTATTACAAGAGCTTTGCACCAAATTTCTCCCACGATAATCATTCACCGATTCCATTTTAACCCGATTCTAAACGGTGTTACATTTCCTCAAAATACTCTAAACCTGAAACACTATTTTGCAGCTACTTCAGTTAAAACACTGTCTTTCTGAAACACACATTCCAAGTATATACTGTAAAAAGTGCTTAGATCAGTGCACTGTATGTTACTGTTCTGAAATTTATGAGATGAGGCATAAATGAGGTACACTGAGTACATTACTTATGACATCTAAACCCTGCCATGTTAAGCACAATAGCACATACAGTCAAGAATATGGCCGGGGCAAATTAAAGCGTTTTAGTTAATGGACATGGATGACTTGTTTTCCCAAGGTCCCTATTAAAATGGCTCATGTAAGGTCTTACATTCATAAACTGTAAACACAAATGAAACCATTAGTTACAACAAGCTTCATTTCATGTGTGTAGTGTAGACGTCAGCATGAACATACCTTTGACCTTGAATTAAGCATTTCTTCCAGTTAGTTGAAATTTGAAGTATACAACAATGTGCACAGTGTTGTAATATGGATTTATGCATCAATGGAATAAGCAGTGATTTTCTTAACAAATACCAACACAAGTATAATCAGAAGTTTAAGATAATGCAATGAAGAATGAAAAGCTTACCTTCACATGCCTTCCTAACTTTGTTAGATATCCTTCCTTTGAATTTATCTATCAACCAATAAAGTAATTTTTATATCTAAATATAAATTTAAACTAGATTTCACCTACAAGAAATCACTTACACCATGCCACCATCAATTGCTCAAATTTCTCTCAACTACTTGCTTCGGATACAAGCTATACTCTGATATCATAAAACAATCAACTCACAACAATCGTACGTAAATCTAGTGTCAGAAAAATCAACAACTACCCTCATAATGTTGTCAGTATTTTGGGGAGCAAAACTTTCTTATCCTTTGTTTCTTTACCTGAAAGGAAGTAATATTCAAAAGTGCTCCAGATGCCCAACATCAGTGTCTTAAATTATGGATAGCTAGACTCTGTCATGCAATCTCCCAGAAGTTTAACACTACAAAACCTTAATGCATGATACCAATCCCTACTGCTATAATCTCAGTATCACTATCCTCATGGCTAGTATTTGATGTTGTTTTAGACATCAATAGAGGTTTGAGGCACATGTGGTATGCACTTCTCTAAAAGGTCTTATGCAACACTTAACTGCTCAAACCTCAGGTTTGAGTAAGCAAATAACTACTTGAAGATGACAATATGTTTGTCAAGGTATAACAACAAACTGGTTAACAAACTGAAATTTGACAGTATGGATAAAAAAGCTACAAACTTGTACAAAATCTTCAAAGAAATAGCAGCAACCTAACGTATTTCTTTAAAATAAATAATTAGGAGACTGATGTGATAATTGAATTGAATAATTAGGAAATGTTCTTTCGTTACAAGCCACTTGATACCAGCATACCCAGGGGCTCAATATGCAAACCCCTGTCAAGCACTTGTTCATTGAATGAAACAAGGAGCTTCCGTATGTCACTGAGTCATTGTCTATCCATAACAATTTTAGGCTACCATCTTAAGGCAAAGGGATAGTAACCTACCTAACTACAAGCAGCATTGTTACTAACATTGGATCACAATCACTTTTTACCCCATACTGTTGTATACCTACCAATTTCTAAAAGAAACATGGTTTAATTATATGTGGAAGGAATTAGCAGTTTACTCACAGACGAAACTGGTAGCCCAGACTTCCTTTTGTCTTCATTTCCAGGTCTGTTACCCCATTCTGCATGCACCCTGATAGTTTCATAAGATACTGGCTCTTGCACATTTCGAGGGTATGGGTTTTTCAGAAGAGTTAGAACACCTGAAATTTGTAGAAATGATATTACACATCTCTGTAATCACTGTTAAAAGTGACTGTGTGTAGGCCTAGTATGGAAGTGTAACCTGTAATATAAGCTGCTGACAAAAATTCATATAAAAGACACTCTGACGGTTCCTCTCTTTAATTATAGTGCCAAGAAAAATGAAATCATGGCACCATCACAACCATAACTTTGATCAATTATTCATTCAACAGTGAAGACATTTTAGTGTTATTGTAGAACATAAATGACATTGCCTTTCAATGACAAAATGTTTGTAAACACTCTTGAAAGTGGATTCAAAGACTGGTAATCTTAAGCCTTTCCCATGTGGGCATTTCTTGAGTTCTTAAAAGCATTAAGGGTCAATATTCTTGTTCCCATCTTCATCAACAATGCACATAAAATATATTGTCTAAACATCTAGATCTGTCACAGAGATATTTAATAATAACGTTGAAAATACTAATAGCAAACATCTTATTATATACATAGAGTTCAAACAGTTTTATAGTAAAACAAATACAAATGCAATTTTAGATATACCTGATTCTCCACCAATCAGTGGCTTATTCTCAAAATGTTCGACAAAGTCACGTAAACTAGAAAATCGGCCCATGCCAAAAGTATAATGAGTACCATTCCAACCAATCTGGAAATGCTTTACTGAACTTGCACATCTAACAGACAATGAATATTCACCAGGACTAGTCACACTGCTTCGTAGTAGGTAACTTCCATCCTCTCCATTTTGAATCAACAGTGCTTCTGCATGATGCCGATTTAAATTGGGGTGAAACCACCTGTAATCAAAGTGAAACAAAATCTTATCAATATGAATAAATCATTACAAAAACTTATTAATTTGCTAACTGTTGTGGGGTTGTCCAGGTGGTTGTTGTGGGGTTGTCCAGGTGGTTGTTGTGGGGTTGTCCAGGTGGTTGTTGTGGGGTTGTCCAGGTAGTTGTTGTGGCTTTTGGAACACTTTAAGACTGGAAGCAGTGCATCCAAACCTGACCCTCTTTAACTATGCACAGGTACTTATCCCCTAGGCCACACCAACTCTACTTCAATAGAGAAAACAGGACAGCACTATTTGTTCATGAAAAATCAGTACCTTGTAAAAATATTTGCAGGTTTTCTACAGGACTGCATCTTCTTTTTGAATTGCAAAGACCCTCTTATATCTACGTTAGTAATTTTACTTTTCAAACTGGTGTTGTCCTGTAAAATTATCAGTTTTCAAAGTCGGTGATGCAAGTGAGCATAAAATGGCAAGAATACAAGATGTCTATCAAACTACATGTGATTCCCTGGGTTTCATATTTCTCATCAGAATTAAACTTTCACTTACAGTTTCTATTCCACAGCTGGGACCTACTTAAATTTGTTAAAAATTATGCATTGTTAAATATGCCTTAGTCAGAAAAATTGGATCAATGACAGCAGAATGATGGGAAGAGAAGAGGGACTTTAAAGCATGCATGGTTGATGCTCTTAAACATCATGAAGAAGAAAAAATGGTATTGGAGAGATAAGTGGTTTCTTCCAGACCCACATATCAGCAGTTCTAGGTATCCTGCCTTTGCAAATAAGACTTCACATGGACAGAGGGCATAAAATGTCTCTGTTCACATATAGTGAAAGCTAATGGAACCTAAACTCAAGTTGCTTCAAGACAACATAAGCATTGTCAACTTCAAAATCTTTTACCTGATAGGGATGTTTACACCATCTACCCAAACGCTTCCTTCCTTGTCACTGTCATCCTTATCAAAGCAATAAAAGTGTCCTCATCTGTCAAGGGGGGGTCTTTCTCAATATGAACTGGTATTTGCCAATACAGTCCTTTTTGTGTGGTTAATGCAATTTGGCTTTTGCAGCATAGTATATGCAATGGAAAACTTCAAAGTTAAGCTCCCAAAGTTGTAAGTACAATTGAGAACATTGACCAGAGATTTTCTAATGGAGACAAATTGTTTTTACAAAGGATTACCCAACAACCTCACAAGGTCCCTACCATCCATCACTACACTATTCTATTATTAAAAGGTTTCAACACCTAATATTTTATGTAAGACATCACACTGTCTAAATGAGAAACTTTACCAAAATTTTTCACTATTTTATCTACAGTATGCAGCTCAATACCTCTGGTAAATGCTTTAAGAAGTTTGTAGGCACAGTTATTAGCCAGGACTTGCTGTTTGTCACACATTGCCATCATATCCAAGCTTTCAGAGATAATGATGAAGATTGTTGTCATCATATTGAGATGGTATAAAATCATGCTTGTGACACCCCTATTAGCAGCTTACAACCAATACATCCAAGTTAATACTTTCATGTGTCTGTTGAAAAAAGATTAGATTTCAGAATAGCCATTTCCAGGACAGACTGAACTTTATAATCAGTTCCTTTCCAGTACAACAATATTGCAGAAACTTTGTTTCATTTGAAAGATACATGTATTTAATTACTGAAAGGAACTGCCTTTGAAGGGTATGTGATCTTTAATTTGGTGGCCTTAACTGGTGGTACTTGTGCTTATTATGGGTCTTTGGATCCACCAAACAAAGATTCCTCATAGACCTGTGGAATGTAAAGTTACTTTTTCACCTCTCAGACAGGAGAAACCTGAGCACAGATTTCTTTGTAACTCTTGACTATTGAAGCTATTACTCCACGCTCTTTAATTAACTACAATACTTTCCTGGTCATTTTATGGATGGATACCAGTTACTGTTCATGCCATACAAGATTGTCTCTTCTATCACAACACAACACTAGTGATATCTATTGTAGATCAGTGGCAGAGTTGCAAAAGTGCATCTGGTTGTATTATTATATTCCAATGGCCATTTAGCTTAATGACCTGTAACCAAAAGGCAAGTAGCTGGCTTTTTCTCATTGATGAATCTCATTCTGAAGATATAAAATACTGGATTTCCAGCCCTAAGGATTTTGTGCATTTACAACTCTTAATGGACATGATATTGGAATCATTATCAAGATCACCCTGTACATGATAATATGACAGCCATGATAGTACCCCTCCATAGCAAAACCAACTGCTTTTAGATATGCAATAACCAATGTTCAGCAATTTTTAAAGTATTTTAAATTAAAACAGTAAAAATATGTAGGCCTACTGATCACTTTAAGTTTTCCTTTTAGACACCTTTTCTGTGATGATAGCTCTTGAATGCTTTAGCATCTCATTGGGTCGCTCAATTGATACAATTTCATAGATGTGACATGATAATATAATGATTCCTGGCTGGCTAAGAAAGTAAGCAACAACATTAATGCTCAATGGAACTCTATCTACATGGGTCTGGCTATTGAAAAGACCCCAAGATATTCTACAACTGAAGAAATGAATACTATTTAAACAAAAAATGTGGAGGTTCCAAACTGCCAAGCTGGACATTGCTTCTATTCCTGAGTGCCTTTTTCTCCTATTTTGTCAATGAAATTTGAGTCATAGAAATGTTCAGAGTTCTACTTAATCTGTATCTTTGGCCATCAAGCTTGGTAGCAGTTTACAATTTGATACAAGATGGGTTATAATCAATTATTTCTGGTTGTTAAAATGACTCGAATGTGGTTGTACAGAGTAGTGGAGTAGCTTCCTCACTGGATTGGATCATTCATACTCATAAAAGAAAAGTTAATGAATCAGCGATGTGTTAGCCAAAACATTTGAAGAAAATTGAATGAATACTGGGCGACATTTTATAGGGCCAGCGATGTAAAATGGTCCATATTTTGTCCATAATCATGCTAACATACTGGCCATTACAAAACCGAAGTACGTCTGCGAATGTATGCGCCCACCTTTCGGTGAAGAATTGGATTTAACTAGGTTCATATCAGTTCTTTAAAAACCTTACTAAGGTTTCAATTCTTAGGTACATGTCACCTCGGATTCATTTAGGGGGGATACTCATTAAAATGTAATTTTAACACTACGTAGCATTGCTGGCCAATGCCAATAGAAGTGCACTTCACGAAATTGTGGGATATTCTTAAAACTAAAAGCTTCGTTGAGGTCTTTTTTCTTTGTCCCAAGGTCATAATGAGTGGTCTTGAATGTTGTTGTGCTTGACGTCATCAATGTTGTTATTCCGTCGTAAACTGTCTGCAACACAGTAACAGTTGCTTGACAAACTGTCATGAACCAGTTATCAGGTTAACAAACTGAACAAAGTCTACCTATTGTAATTAATATACTAAGAATGATGTAGAATACTCAAACTTCAATATAGAAATGTCTTCATGAACAAAAATAACGCTGTAAAACGCTAGTCGCATCCTGAGAGAATCAGTAGCCCTAAGATAAGAAAAGATATAAATAACTAAAAATATAAATAAATCTATTCTATGTCATCAATGAACCAAACTTTAAAGATAAAGACAAACATAAAAACAATTGGGATCCATTCGTCTACTTTAAACAGGGTTTTCTCAATTCAACGCACGACTTACTGTATGGAATGTATCAACAGAAAAGTCAATTTCAACAACAACAAGTTTGTGTGTCTGATTAATCGATTCAGTACTTTTAATGCTATTAAACTCTTACGAATGAACTGTATGACCTTATTGATACGTAAGCTAAGCATTCTGAAGGTATATCACTTACTCTAGTTGTTCAACCTCCTTGGTGGATCCAGTTCCTTAGAAATAACTTCCTGTCTTTCGAGCACCTTGTGAAGTTAGAGGCTTGGAACAGA
>JAAAKL020008367.1:0-15993 GCA_010016065.2 Carybdea cf. marsupialis auct. non (Linnaeus, 1758)
TGTCAGACGAAAAAAGCTTTTTAGTACAAAATGAATTCGCTATTTCGTGCAGTTTTGTTATTCTGTACCATCAACAATGGGGTCCCTGATTATAGAGAGAATCTATAGTGTAGTAATAGTCATTTACTTTTAAAGCGAGCGGGGGTGGGGTTGGGATGGGGGGAAGTGCTATAGATGTAGAACTTAAATTTAGATGCCCCACCTACACTCTATTAGTTAACCAGTTATGCGTTCGTACTGTTTATTTGTGTAGGTTCCAGTACTGAGATTATTGCTCAAGCTGCTGATCAATTGACTGCCAACATCTACTTGGAAGATTGAACGAGGTGTAGGCGGATGCGGTTGAGAAGCACGAGCAAATGATTATGCTTTTAATCAACTCTCTTCTTCCGAATGACTCTGTAGGACCTAGCTTTACATGTGTGTTAGTCCAACATGTTTCCATAGAGTTGCATTGTTACATGGTCTTTCAACCATCGTATTGAAACCAGGTCTTATTTGAGTTGCCAACTTTACTTCCTCCATTAAGACATTCAGCTCCTTAGATATGTTGATCCTCGCGTCTCTTTATTTTGTGTCGGTTAGTTTTGAACAGGAAATTGTAGGAAGTCTCCAAGAAATTTGATAAAGTTGCCCATTAAATTGCAATACCCCTCCCTACCCCCAGACACACACACAATATCTGCCACTGTCATTGCGTAAAAGAAGCGTCGAGCACTGAGACATCGTCAGCATTTGGGAGAGATACCACGATTCAACAGCGAAAAAAGTTCAATAGTATCATTTCTTCCGGTTTCTTTCTGAAAAAGCTTCATTGGTCTAGATTTGTACGGTTTCCACCATTACCATCTCAGAAATATGGCGTTTTCTTATCCAACAGCCTTGGATTGATCCGGCAATTCAGAGTCCAAGGCACTGTACCCTCGTTCAATTTTTTACTTCACGGCTCGTCAGCTTATTATGAATGCTTGTAAAGTTTCATTTCAGGTCTTTGTTTTGTATTAAAATATCTGCAGAGATATTATACGTTTTCTATTTAGTGTTAGTTATGTTTTGAAACAAAGCTAGGAGACGCAGAAATAGTTTGCTATGGTATATTGGATATTGAAAATAGTGTTTGTGGCTGTAAAGACATTGTTCGTTATTTTCAATCATGTAATTGTGACTGGAATTGTACAACCGGTAGTGAAAGAATGTACGGTTTGTTTAGATGTCTTGCTCTTTTCATATTGCGTTTTGAAACGTTCCTCTTGTTCTCGAACGGAAGTTATCCCGTTAAAGGAGATCGGAATTCTATAGTGTACGTAAGCATAGCTCAAATGCTTGATCTCGTTGTAGGTGTTGTTAACTTGGGTCAGAGCCCTGTCAATGAAGACAGCCAGTGCTTTATGAAACATAAGCGATCGTCCGTTCGCATTCAGTCTTTCGTCCAATTCCCTAATCTCCTCCTTACATTCCCTACTTATACTAGCGCATGGAGCCTGGACCAAATACCACGTGTCACTGCACATTAACTATATGCAGAATAATGCAACAATGTGTTAAACTTCACAACAGTAGGGACTTATTTTCAATAAGTGATTAAAGCGCATACTTTATGTGCCTAACTAGGCAGTTGTTTTCATTTACCGCTAGAAATGGGGTGGGGTTTTTATTTGACGTTTACGGATGCTTATTTTCGTTGGACGTTTGAAACGGGTGTTTGCAGCCGTTGCTTATTCATTCAATGTTTGAAGGACGATAGTAACTTTCAACGAGGGGCAACTGCCTGTCTCGAAGTATTTATTGGACCTTCAAAACCGTATCCACTTCCTCTCGGGCGGTTTGCGTTGCAGACCACTTCTCACGAATCACCCATAAAGAAGATTTTCCCACCGCTTGCTTACTACTTTCTTTCACCCACATGAAATTTACTGCATTGCGATAAAATGTTAGATCGATGTGAATAAAGTAGCATCGAGTAGGAAGTTCTGGAGACGTGAGAGTTCCTACGGCCATTCACATTTTCTGAATATAGCTTATGTACGACTGCTTGCCTACAACTTTGGACTTTGAAATATGCAAGTTTCCCTAACCCCCGTTCCAAAATGTTGTTAAGTTTGAAAACCAGCATTTTGGGCAATTGCATGGCAGACCTTCCTGCTGCTAAGCAGAGAGGTCTAGAAAACAAATAATACCAGGAATGGACACCCCTTTCATGTGTCAAGTGTCTTGAGTGATTTGTTCCATTTTCGCCGAAATTTAGTATAAGTTTAACTTCTATTTGTCAAGGATTGTAGGTCACACTTCCATTTATCTGTACGTTTGAGTATTTAAACGTCAGAATACTCTTAAGAGCTTGAATGTGTTCTGAAGGCACTTTGTTCGCAACTGTTTTGATCACACCTTTGTCTACTTAATCTCTCTGGATTGGTGAGCCATTTTTTACACGAACGTTGGATTCATGATGGCAGCAACGTTGGAGGTTACTGGAGTTTCATCTTGCTGAAATCTCCGTCGGCTTGTTCAATATATCCACTGTTTTCTCGCAACCTCGAAGTGATGTTCAATTGATGTTCTTTGGCGTGTACTGTCAAGTAAGCTGACATTGATACAGAATGCACCAATTCCCGAAATGGTATTCGTAAGCGGAAGAATAAGGAAAGGAATTAGGAAAGGAAAGAATTGGCCAATGGAATATTTGTGCTTATGTAGGTTTCGTCAAGAAATTCAAAGTGATTTTTCTTTGTAGATTTAATTAACTTGGAGTTGGATAACGATGACCATCTTGTGCAACTGCAGGCTCCACACTATTCTTCTTGCCTATACCGAGAGCGTGTAACTTAGCATTCCTCAGAGTAAGCAATCGATCTCTAGTTTAGAAGTTTGTTTCTCATGGACGTTAGGGGTGAGGGGCAGAAAGGGCGTTCATAAGATAACCTCCTTGCGTCATTCCCTTATTTATAGGCTCTTTTTCAATCTACAGTTTTCGATCTTATAACCCTGTTATCGGAGAGAAATTCGAAGAAGTAAGAATGGTTTGATAACGAGCCCAAAACCAAGAAAACAAATATTACCTGTATGAGCCATTTATGATGCCCTCTAACTAAGCCACTTCACCACCTTGGAGCAAGGATGGAGTGGATTGTCTGTTCTTGTTACGCCTGCGCAGCATCTGACAAGCGGTCCCACCGGATCGTTGAGGCCAAACAATGGCATGAAGACCGTCGATTAGTAGCGTAAATTGAGGGACCTCAACTATCCTTTCTTTAGCATTTACTACTGTTAATTTAGGGTACTTCCACTGTCAGGCCCACTTCTCATCAGGAGCTTTCGATTGAGATGCTACCGTCTGATCATTAACCCTAGCTGGCCCTTGGTGGTGGGACGGGGGTGGTTAAACGCCCCCAGAGTGGAAAAGATGCAGTTTAATAACTTCTGAACTCGTACTGCTATGTTACCAAACTTCCATAACTCTCGCAACTTTTCATTTTGGTAGACAAATGAGTCATATACCTGTGGTTGGGTATGTGACCATTTTTATAAAACGATCGTATGTGGAAAACTCGACAAAATGTGATAATTTTGTATCTCTTCTTATTGTAGATACTTTTTCTTAATAATCCTGCAAAGCCAAGTATGAAATAATACTTAAGAGTTAAGACTTAAGACTTAAGGTTAATTAATAGACAACCCAAATTAGGGGTAACTTAATAGAAAGGAACCTTCAACCTTGATTATACCCACTAACAACACCTCCTTAGCCAACGCTTGCATGTTGAAAATGGGTAAAATCGGTGTTTAAGGCCTAGCTGTATTTAATTTTATGATAGGAAAGTTCGCAGGATCAATTTAAAGGAGTTACAGAAGTTAAAATTACCGTGAGCGCAGTAGCTCCCCTCCCCGGGGTCTTTCGTTCATATAGATGCTTGAAATTCTGTCACATCTGGGGGTGATCATAGTTTTTCATAGCCATCCCTGTGAAAACTGTCGTGTCAAGAAGAGAGGATCGTCAGATTTATTTACATTTAACTCAGATCACACTTTTTATAACATCCGATTCTTCGACAAAGTGGTAGCTTTACCTCAATAGCAAGCATCCAGGTGACATGACACGTTAACAGTGATGTGCACTACCATTGATGTTCTGCTAGTTCTGACTCTCTGGTAAGATCCACCGATGCTATCTTCTTTCTTTCTCATCTTTAGCTTGCTTGATTTACCCTTGTGGACAAGACAACTTGATTTCAATACCAATATTTTGCCACTTATTTTCGATTTCTCGCTACCTGCTCGCAGCTGCACCTTAACGGTGATATTCGTCCTCATTCCCGAAGATTCACAACTCTGTTTGAATGATGTAAATTTTATATGTTCCCTTTCCCCCTCTGTTTAGAGGAACTTCGCACGCCGATTTCAAAACTGTTTGTTTCATTTTAATTTTATTTGCACATTTCGAGGTATTTAACCTCCAAGTACGAAATTTTCTGTTAGTCTGTATGTCTTAGATAGGTGTTACACTTTTAGTAAGAAGTCTTGGAATGCAGTGAAATTTTCTAGTCAGATTTGAGTAATGAGGAAGTACCCCTTGCCAAGCTACAGCCTAAACTCCTGTCTCACACCGGCTATTTTAACAGAGAAGCGAGTAGGGGCAGGAAAAACAAGCAGCTGTAAGCCAGACGAAATCGTGGGGCAAACAGACTAAGCACTATAGTAAGTTGTATGAAAGAGACAGTTTAAGAGCAGCTTTCCAATAAAAACTACTCTTTTTGGCACTGATAAAATGTCTTTGGCTTGTTAATGTTCTGTGGTTTAACGATCATCTCACAGCTTTAAGGAATGAAGAACTTCTAAGACAAGATTGCGTTTTTGATTAGGATGTAAACTTCGACAATTTCCCTCTGATCGCTGATCTAGAAACGATCCGTCTCCTATTGAGCAGCTGCGTGTCTGTGGTCTAACCAAAGAACGCGTATGTATTCTTCATGTCACATAAAATGCTTTATTTTGAGATTGGTAACAACTAGAGTGCATCATTAACGTCTCAGGGTTTGGTTAAATGTTGGCTCTCTTTAAACTTTGCAACAGAGGGATCAGGCTAAAAACAAGGTTTATAGAAATAAATCTGCTAACTCTGGCTTCAGCTGTGCCGTGATTGAACTGCTTTGTTAGAACATTGAAGTGTTCACACCTACCTTAGATCATAGATAATATAACTAGTGAACGAGTTAGGGTCAGAGTATGTACTGAATATTACTTTTAAATCGTGTCAGAACTAACTAGATTGAATGAGAGTTCGTCTCGGTTCATCTCTATATTTTTCCCACATAAACTGATGATACATTAGAACATAAAATTGATGGCACTGAACTTGAACTGATATCAAGTAGAACTCCGAACTCGGAGCAAATTCCAAAACTCCAATCAATGTCAATAATCCTAAACTCTGGAATTCTATAACTGGAACTCTCTGAAACTCCACAACTCTGACTCTCAGGTCAGAAATGATTCTCTTTAGTAGAGTCAAGGGTGTGGTGTACGAAACGCAACTAATTCCCAGACTTCTTCCAGAGCCGAGTGCCTGCATGTGTTCAATAGAGACGTTAGTAAACCAGTATACATCATGATTATCAAAAGTGAGGGTAAGAAAGCCATAACGAGCCCAAGTAAAACGTAATTGATCGCGTAAGGGAACAAGGGTTGATTTTCGATATATTAGCTGCAAAAAGCCGCAATTTGATTCAGTCAATCATCAATTCATTTGCCCTTTAAGGCTAAGATGGAACTAACGCAAATATTTTATGCTTCCTGTTCATTAGGGCAGAATACTCCAGGGTCCCTTTAATTTGAGGAGCTCCTACGCCGATGTCTATAAGCAATACATTCAAAAGCATGTAACAAGTCATGTTTATCCCAATGCTCGATCGATGTATATATTGAATCTCATTTCCTCCCCTGTGTAATTGGTCATGCAGTCGCGACATACTATGGCTAGCCTGCAATCATCGAAATGGTAAGCTATTGATTACGATGACACAACAGGCATAAATACCAATTTATAAGTGGATGGTGCACTAATGGTAGCAAGAAGAGGTGAAATTGTACGTCTCTTCCCATTCCAAGTGCCTGACAAGGCCTTTCTCTGAAATAGTTTCAAACGGCAAAGCCTGCCAGATAGAATATGCGATAAAGTAAGGACATGTGGTTCATCAAGATAAATGGCGCTCAGGATAAGCACACTTTGGAAAGCACCCGCACAGTCAGGATAAGAAGGCACACATAATTATTGAGGGAGACGTCAGAGTACGTCACGTTAAGTGCCTTATCAATACACCATGCTCATGATAGTGGATTTGTAAACATCTTTTGTTAAGAACAAGAAGCAACTAGTTGTTGAGACGAGGACGGGATAAAATTATATGAGCATCTCATAACGATGTATCTCATGGTAGGTGCGAATAAATGTAATGAGTTAACTTGTCTCGAGTTATAGAAATCTAAACTTGCTCCACAAAGACTCTTCCATAAATTAGCAAGCTTTTTTCTACCAGGGAAATCCGAAAAATCACCGAATAATACAACCACCGAAGTAATAACATCAAAATTCATATACATGTTTCGACGTGGAACTGGACGGCTCGTGTTAGAGGTTTCACACTTTTAGATAACGGTATGTTTTTCTTAACTATATTTATGTAAGACAGCTATGGACAAAGAAGACGCGCATTACTGCTTTAAAATAGCCAACACTCGACAGAAGATTCTAAATTGATGCCCTAATATGGCTAATTCAGCACCAAATACGTTCGACGACCTACCACCAACTTCTTTAAGTAGATCAGGATGTTCTCACGGAATGAACTCGGTGGTTTTAATGGCTGCAATTACGAGTAACTGCATGAGCTTTCGAGAAAAATCATGAACTTCTGAGCCAACGATATCGTATGATTGTTAGCTGCAGGTGTCTAGAAAGTCCTCTTTATCGACGGTAGAATCCTGTTTTGAATCAAATGACCGTTTTCTTATAAAACTTTGCCTTGAACGGATATCTACCTGCAAATCGTCTGCGGTTCCACTCCCGCCTATCCCCCTAGGTAACGCCTGTACGTAAGGGTGTGTAGGATGGCTACCGAGAGAAGCATCAATTTTGAGAAGACAACATGAAATGTGAAGCTTTACTGTCATTAACTGAATGTTAAATCTACTTATGCGCCCGAGTTACCCAGGCTAGCAATAAGTTGGCAAGATGTAAAAAATAATTTTTATGAAAGTACTTGCTCCTGTATTTAGGGTTGATATTTCGGTTACAGCTGCCTTGGTGGCTGGAGAGTAGCCCCCCTCCCACACACACACACGTTTTGCCTAAGTAGTGTTGCTTATGAATGCACTGAATAGGTTTTGCTTGTTTAAATAATGCTTGCCCGAAGATCGCAGAATATTTTTATATGGGAGGAATACACGAGGCATTGGACTCGGGTAATTTGCATTTCTTTAATATTTCTTTCTATTTCATATTTAAGATTTATTTTTTCAAACTTTTTTGTCTCTTTAAGCTATCAATGTACAGCCTGCACAAAATTATATCACTACTTTGAGGCTATTTCTCGAGCTCATTTCAGTAAAAATTTGGTCTATATTTTTACCTTTAATTTTTTAATACCTGATCGTCTAGCGATGTTGTGATTATGGAACGTTGGTGAAGCACAGTACGTACCCAAAAGAAAAACATTTGTCCGCCCAGGAGCAGCTACTGGAAATTTTACTGTGCCTTCCTAATACTCTGCTGTACTAAATCAAACATTAAAGTAATAAAATTCTAACAATAAGAATTTGGGTGGTAGTAACTATCAAGAGCAATGCAATCTGCTCATATCAGTTTCAGATGATAGTCAAAATGTGAAGGTATCTCCTAAAAACCTTTTGTCCTGCTTCTAGTAACATGCTATTGGAATCCATTGTAAATCTTTCTCTTTCTTTTGAGGATTGACATTTCATTTTAAAGACGTGTAGAAGGTGATAGTTATTCAAAATTCTGGCCATAAGTCATCTTTAAATGTACGAATATAAATTGGAGGCTCTCTAAACAGCCATGTACGCTATACACATGAGTAAGGGAAAACCTTAGAGGAAGATGCTCCAGAGGTCATTTGAAATTCTCTCTTCTCAAAATCACCTAACAAATTTCAATCCACAATTCTCTTTGTCCCCGGACTTTCGCATTTAGCTATATTTCAAGGCAACCATTCACAGCTGATGACCAGGGGAACTTTGCGCTTGTCACGAAACACATTATTTGCATTAAAAAACCGTTGGTCCTATGAATTCTCGATCGAAAAATTTTCTCGATAAATATTTTACGAAGAAAATCTACGCCGTTCTTGCCTTACCAACTTCATAATGTATATTGTGGCAGATGGTCTACTCACAAGTTCCTTCGAGGGTAGGTTTAAGTAGATAGCTTTCTTCGCACATCCGAAATAGTATCGAGAAAGTTGACGGTGACACCAATTGTAAGGACAGCTTATTTTATAACTGAACTACTCCCACTCTTCAGCAGCAGATCCCTCATCCTCCGCACCAAGGGCAAGATCTTCGCCTCATGCGTGAGAATTGTACTCGCATATGCAAGTGAATGCTGGGCAGTGAGGAAGGAGGAACGCAGTCGCTTGCTACGCAACGACCGTGCGATGGTGAGGTGGATCTGCGGGATAAAGCCCCAAGACGAGGTGGACGCAGAGTCTCTCTACCAACGCCTGAAGGTCCCACACCTCGATGCAGTGCTACGACTCAACCGCCTTAGATGGTTTGGACACGTCCATAGAAGTGAGACATGGATCAAGTGGTGCCAGACACTGGAGGTGGCAGGCAGATGCGGCAGAGGAATGCCAAGGAAAACCTGGAGTGAGACTGTGACTGAAGACCTTCGTGTCTCTGGCCTCACCATGGAAATGGCGAGCAACAGGGACGAGTGGCGACGAAGGATAAGGTCGACCGTAAGGCAGTCCAACCAAGAGGAAAAATGGACGTTAAACTGCATGATGATGATGATGATAATGATGATGACTTTAATGTGCTAGAGTCACCATTGACTTTCCAGTAGCTTTTGTTGTCAACTTCGCTTCGTTCCGGCAGTGTCTGCAGTTGAATGGACGCTCTTAGGGTAAAATTCAAGGGTTGTTTCTACTTTCGTCGCCCATACATGGATTTTTCGTCCATGCCTCGATCCCAAAACCGCCCAATCGGCGTTTTTAAACCCAATTCAGCAACAGTATTAAGGTGTAATTAAACGTCTTATTCTGTGTGTTATTGGAATTAACATCACTGACGCGACACTATAGAAAGGGAGCTTAAGTGATGATTTCTCACCATAAACTTCATTGTTCTCCTTTATGACAAAAATACTCAGAGGTTTGAATACTAGCAATTTTAAGTATGTGCATGTATGATCTATTTATAAACCTGTGAAAATAGATGACATAAAAACTGTATACGTTACTTAAATAGTTGCTTTTCTGCATTTAGTAAGTGGCAAAACCGATGAGGATAAATGGGCAAGAACACCAAACAAATTCCTTCAATATGGCTTGGTTTGGCTCTCTCAGGGCATACCTTTCTGCAGTGGTAGTCAGCAAAGCATTGTTCAGATGCTGCAGTATTAGCTTGCAGGGGGATCTATCTTGTGTGGGGCATCAAATGTACTGTGTGGGATCTTAAAGGGGTTATAGACAGTTGTGACATATATCAACTGTCCTGATTTACTGTTCTGTGATGCTACCATTACATACAAGTATAATATAGATGCAGCCTTACACTCACTGAGGTACCCATAGTATTTGTCAATAGCACATGTATTAAAGTATGCAATGAGGGGAAAGATTCTTCAAAATCAACAAGGGTCTGGGTCTAGTTCATGATCTCTTCTCAGCTATGGTACAATAGAATAAACCAAGAAACCTAAAAGCTCCAAATCTACCCCACACTACCATGTAAGAACTCATGCCTGGTAAATATTAACTGATTAATGAGTCAAATGTCTATTGACTTGATTGAACTTTGGAAGAATCAAAGGTGAACAGCACTAGTACTTACAAGTAAGGTGGTGCCCAAGAAGCACTGATCCATCAGGCAGGTTTACTTAAAGAATGACACACCATACATATCCACTTATGGTAGCATTTATGGCCTTCATCAATGACTCACTGAAATACCAAATTGGCACCATGTCACCCAAGTTGTGTTGTCTAGTCTCACTATATCATAATCAACCATATTAACATAGTATACAGTAAATAAACCCACAAAAGCTTTTCTCTTAATTGTTTCCTTTTTTTCTAATCTTTTTCTAATTCCAAGAAAAGTAAGCAGGATAGACAATGTGATATCCAGATGAATGACACTGTTAATAACATGAGAATATCACTAATAAAATGATTTTAGGAATTACAAACCCTCCATCTAAAGGGTATTTTGAGTTTGAGCCAAAGTAAACAACTTTAACAGAATTATATATACTATACATAATGTCACATAATTTCCCTTTTGTCTAAATGGAACTATGCAAACAACACATAAATATCATATATATTATATTGAATAATGGCTACAAAGGCAATTACTATATATTCTACCAATAATGTAGCAAAGTTTGACCAATGAAATTCTAACAGTTAATGAATTTGAAATACACTTATGATACCCATGGAACATTGATTGCCTGAAAAAAGAATGCTAGTGAGGAAGCTGTTCATGTAAATCACAAGTATAATTTGATTTGGACTTATTGATGCAACATTGATATCTAATTATACTTCTGCTCCTTCTCCAACTGTAGCCACTCCATTTGAACTGTTACAAACTACTAATGACAACAGATACATATCAACAAAAGGTGAATTTATTTGCATTTACCTATAATTGTATTTACAGGAATTTTCTTACCCTGTGATCACTTCAACTGTATTAGATCTGTATCAGTAAAATCTATCGATGTTTCCTAACAAATAAGACCTCTTTGTTATCTATCATTCTGCAAGTTCTATCAATAGTGCAAAACTGTAGACATACAATAGACATAAGCCCTCAATGTTTGAATAGGGTCCCCATTCCCGATTCCTATTCTACAGCACTTTTACTAATTTCATTAAAACAAAGATTTTGCATCCAATTTTATGCACATATCAAAAACTGTTTCAATCCTTTCTCTATCTTACTCTTTAGATGTTGCAATTCTAGGAATCTACTTTCACACCCTCCAACTAAACCAAATTTACAATACTACAGAGTGATAAAGTCAATCAAAACCTGCCAAATAAGATTGAAAATTCTACAAAATCATGAAAATATTGATCCCATGTAGTAGTAGGCCTATTACTGTGATAACTTGGCTACCAAGAATTACCAGTACCGTACGAAAGTTTAATACAAAATAATCTATAAGAAAGCTAAATAATTTACATACAACCATTTGGCACCGTTGATTATGAACCAATGCAGAACCAGCCCCAAGTAACTTCACAGTCGCTCTGTAACCAAAAGCCTGCTTCATACAATATAAGCCTGAAAATAGCTTTGAGGTTCAAATGACAAAGGTATATTTGCTAACATACATGACAAAGGTATATTTGCATGTGCAACTTTTCAAGCTTTTCTAGACCCCCTTTTCCAAGTTTGTTTTGTTTACCCTCTATATGACCCTCTTGTTTGCAAAAAATGGATGGGGAAAAATACAAGGAAAGATAAAGAGTTATATATAGAAATATTTTAACTTATTGCATCATCAATAAATAAGTAGCAGAACACTAGCAGTCATCTATTTCAAGTCCTCATACCACATACTCTAGCGAGTATATATGTATGAACATCATCAAATTACCAATGGTCCTTCTGATGTGATATTAAAATATGATGCCACATAATCAGGATTATGTCCCAGCACTACTTGCATTATACTTTATAATCAGATACAAAATCGGGAGTATTTCAAAATCATGAAAGAAATAGACACCCTGTACACATTTTGCCTTACATAACCAAATTTTGTTTTGGAGTCGTTTTCACACACCTTCTTTACCAGAGCTTACATACAATTTAAATGGTCACCCATATAACATCCTTTATCACTCAAAAATTCTGACACTGGTTCACAATAATCATCAAGTATAACATTGATATTTTATGATAACTTTACTGAGTTCAATCTTTTGCGACTATTGTTTGATTACATCTTGCAATATGGGGTCACAAGATATCCAAAAACATTTAATTGGATAAGACCTGCAATCACAACATATGCAACATATAATACTATGAATATGATACCCACTACTCTATCAACCTTCCATCTGTTGATCTGTGGAATGAAAGGGAACATAAAAACTGCAAAGTAGCAGAGCAATACATAAAAGAAACCTTGGTTTTCAATAACAACCTTTCCATTGATAGTACTCTTCAGCAACCATGGAAATCCAAGGCAGAATGACAGCATAAATATATTACTACCAAGGGAATGGCAAATAGGATAATTGTTTTTAGTTCCTGGTGCTTCTCTACTGTATATCACACTGGATACAAGATTAGGCATTCCTATACCAATAGGGAGCAGGATCAAGGAGCTTAGTTCACCTGGTATCATAAATGTGTCAGCAACAACCATCGTGATCCAAGTGATTACATATGACAAGAGTGCCGTCCACAAAAGGCTCATGAGCATTGTTAGTGCCCACCATTTTCTCCATCGTTTTTCTCTACAGTCTGGGATTGTGAGGTATAATATGCATATGACAGGCAAGCTGGCAAACCAGAAAATCCGCTTCAAAACACCATTGGGGGCCTCAAACGCTGATTTCGGTCCCTCCTCATAATCAGATAAGTTTGATGTAAAGAAGAAGGAACCTCGTTCACGCTTTTTGCGAGCAGGATATAGCAAAGATACATCGCTGGAGTAGCCACTTCGACGCCCAATTCCGTCCGACGAGTACATATTGGGCTCTGATGAATATCCAGCACCTTCAGTGACATCCCCAGAAACATAACCCCTGTTTATAGTCACAAAACGCCCCTTTGTCAAGGTAACCTCCGAGTCTGATCGACATTGATCATATTCTGAATCCCCTTGTTCCTCTGGTATGGGAGGTGCCGTAAACTTTTTAAGACTGGGCCGACGAAATAGTGGCTTCTTCTCGAGCTGGGTATCTGTCTCCGGCCATTCATCGTTCTTCTCTCCTATCCTATACTTCAGGACAACTCGCCGCGTTCCACGCTCTACACTCTCGTTGAACCTTAAGATTAAAGCATAAACACAATATGAGCACATAATGAGTGCCGCTTCCGTGTAATGAATGACTGAATCGGCTGAAATCCAGACAAGGGAGACTGCAATGATCGAGAACCAGACATTGTCTCGCCATATCGAATACCAATGTACTTTCAAGCACGGAGTCGCCACAATCCCACATATAAACAACACGACAAAAATATTGAATACAGTACATCCAACGACCGCAAATCCCTCGACTTCCTTGTGTGTAATGAATGTTCCAATAACACTGACACAGAAAGCAGGCATGGCCATCCCTGCTGGAATAAAACTGGAAACAGCCAAGCTTCGCCGAATGTTCGATCTCTCCAGTATAACCATCACTACCCCCTTGAAGTAGGCATGCATAACGATAACTAACACACCAGTGGCGTAGCAGAAAGCCGCTAAATGAATACCAATACAGCCATGTCGACGTTCAGATCTTGAAAATAAGTCTTTAGGAAACTTTCTAAGAGAGGCTTCCTCGCATAGCAGGTCTGTGTTATTGTCCATCCTGAAATTTAGGCTTGACTTCAACTTTGGGTTAATGGTAAATCTGTTATTCACTGCCCATCTATCGGAACTTGACCTGAATACAAAGCGCTTAAATCAAGCAATCTCTTTAGCTGTGTGCCATGTCCGTTTTGTTGATGGATATGAAAATAATATGTACTCGCTGCAAGATCTTAGTATGAGAAGGAAGGCTCCTCTGCTGACCTCGCAGTGGTTTTAAAAGCTTTTCATCCAGATGATAACATTCGTGACCCTAAGCCTCGCTCCTGGAAACAGTTTCTTCGAATAATACGCCGCTGCAGGAGCTAGACAATAACTGCCCCATTGTGTTATTTATAAAAGTTGAAGAACAACGTTTTCCCGCAGATTATGCCCATAGACAGTTATGGAACACTGGAGAAGTCTTCGCAACTGTGATTATGCTTTTCTCGTATAACTTTCATTTATCAAGAAAGTGCCATTGGGTACATCCCGCATTTCCTCTACCAAACTTTCTTCACTGGGCTCCTAAGTAACTGCAAACATATTGGGATCAGTAGATATTAAATGCTGGGGAAAACACCTGCTGACCGGAGGGACTTATCTGAAGCAGTAGTATCAAAACTGATGCGAAGTATAACCAACACGAGAGGAGTTGAAATTAGATATTAAAAGTAAAGGTAGAAAAGAAGGGAAAATGTGACCAACAGAACTCCAAATTTGGAAACCATTACTCCCTGCATTTGTGGCGTTTGCTCTAACTCAAATAGGTAAACGCCAACAATCAGCTTTCCGTAATGTTTTGTATTAATGCCCGATTTTTTTAAACACGCCCTCGAATAAACACCCTTTTTAATATGACTGAAAGTTAAATAAATGATCCCCCTCTATCAAACGTCCAACTAATTGTCCTCGAAGCTAAATAAACTCCCCGCTCTATTACTATCCTCGCTCTTTTAACGGAAAATTTGATGGTTTTCGGGGGCATTTACCCGAAACATCTTTGTACTCCATATCTCAGCCTCTACATTAGCTGCCGATTCAACACCAATCGGCATTGACATCCAGTTTTAGGCAATTTTGAAGGACAGCTATTGTGTGCAATGTGACTTTGCAATGTGACTTTGCCATGTGACTTCGGTATGGAATGACTGTCATTAAGTCCATCAATCTGTCTGAAGTCCATTGAAAGTTTCACAGTCACATAGTGTAAAGGAACTCTACGCTAGCTTTAAATATTGCTCATAAAACATCGACTCACTTTAAAAGCTCAAATGTAGAACTGTCCTTACAACTCTAAAAGTACTCTACTTGTAGAAAGTAAAATCAGTGCAAAGCCTTCAAAAACTGAATAGTATTTAAAGCATATATGTGATGCTGAGATGACCTAAACCAGTGTTTAGGGTGCTTTTGCCTCCATTACCCACTGATGCGAGTTTCAATGTGCAGAGTTCATGGAATTACGAAAAACTTTGTTGTAAATCAATGTTTATTCCTCTATATCTTGTGAAGTATAAATAGGGACGTGACCATATCACTGAGCAGAATATGTGAAATCAGGGACGTACGAAACATCTCAAACTTGGGGGGGGGGGGGGGGGGCAACAGTCAAAGGACACTTTTTCACTTACTGAACACTTTACTACGTGTTGGATTTTAGAGTGACTAAAATGACACTTCTTGCTTATTGCGAAATCTTGGGGGGGGCACTTGCCCCCACTGCCTCCGGTTCCTACGTCCCTGAATCCGATTCTTGATTTTCTGCATCCAGATTCGAGAAGGCTTCATTCAATACCTGTGCCCATGACTACACTAAGAAGATTTTCTTCTGACCTGAGGGTTAAAGTTAAGGGGTTTCAAGGAGTTCACGAGTTACAGAATTGCAGGTCTACTCGACATCAGTTCATGTTCAGTAACATCATTTTCATGTGGATTTTATATTCTATTGTATTACTAGCTTCTGTGAAAAATAGGGAAAACAGAGATGATCTGCTGAGATGGCTTTTTTTGTTAGATTATAGTTCTGACACGACTTAATGCTACTACTCAGTATAATCTGCCTAACTACCTCCAAAACCTAGTGCGTCCACTAGCTGTTGTTGGATTGTTGCAAAGAAGAAAAATATAAGTAGTTCTAAGATATAATTAAGTCAATCAGCGGCGTGGTCAGCCTTGTCAAACTGGGGGGTGGCGGGGGGAGGGATTTTTCAAGAAATCACACCTTA
>JAAAKL020008368.1:0-15993 GCA_010016065.2 Carybdea cf. marsupialis auct. non (Linnaeus, 1758)
GATCAAGCACCTCTAGATGTGAAGTAGGAGCTACTCCCCAAATATGTCTACAGTATTCCATGCAGGGTCAAATATTGGACTTATAATGATACAGAATGGCCTCGTGAGTGAGGTAAGATTTGGCACAAAAGAGGGAACCAATTTTTCTAGAAGCAGACTTGGCAACAGAATGGATGTAAGAGTCCCAACATAGGTCAGAGGACGCAAAGATGAACATTCCTCAAGAGGAGAAATCTCTCCAGGACCTACAGCAGTACGGCAATCCATGAATATGGGAGAGAGATGCGGCTCTCGCTTCCTATTAAAAGATTTAAAGTCTTACCAATAAAACTTGCTCTTAAATATTCAATGTTAATAATTGCAAGCCCTGTTATGCTCTAGAAGGAGGGCAGGTCTTTTAGAGCCCTCCAATTAAATTTGAGCTTTCCATTTTCCACTTTTAGGTGTTGGAAACTTTCTAGCTTTTACTTTCATTCGATCTGTCGTCAAATAGTAGTATTTTATTGCCCAAATTTGTTGCTAGATTTGAAAGAAAATTTGTGAGGGAAAAAATGTAACGTTATAGAAATTCGACGAAAACCGTAACTACAGATGTCTACAATCATATTGCCTAATGATTTCATTTCTTTGTTTGTTACGTGCTTTACAAAAGGAAATACGTTAACTAAAGTTTACTGTAAGAAGAGAACTAAATGTGATGTGATGTTTGTTTGAAAAGTAGCATGCATTTAACGGATGCTTTTCCCAATGTCAAAACGAAAACTGGTGTTCTTTAGTTCCCTTAATTTGTATTCTGCGAATGTAAGTAATACGCTCCAAAAAAAGAAAAATTAAATAGAATAAAAGGAATTGACTAATAAAAGAATACAGTAAAACAATAGTATGGGTCATACTACTCCGTCAAGCAGAAATATGGACACCGGAAATATTAGATTTTAAGAATCTGGAGGCTATTGTGAGGTGGCTGGCGATAAATAGAGAAAATTTCTTCTTTCTACGTTGAACAAAGATTCGGAGAGATGACCCCTGGTTTTGATGATGCAACAAGATAGATAAATGGGTCATACGATAAAGAGAAACTGCATCCCTAAAAACCGCTATGGACAAAGGGCTACCTTGAAGGCGCTCAGAGGGTAGCAAAAGAAAGGGAATACTTGATGCACTAAAGAATGGAAAGAAATACGAGAAGAGCATCTGAAAATGATCAGAAATGAAGAAACAGGAACATGCCTTCAGGAAAGAGACATGATGAAGAACATCAGAGGTCAATTTTATCATAACAATATAAATTGGTAATCTACGGGAACTACAAATAAATGTTTACTACTTTAGAATATAATTTGTGGTGACGTTAATGATCCTTATTCAAAACTCTATATTTGCCATTATTTTTTGAGAATGAGCTGGTTTCATTAATTAGCTCTTGAAGAAAGTTGTTAGTGTCTTTGAAGGATTCAAAACGATCAAGTACCTCAATAGCTATCCAGAGGAAGAGCTTTCATAAACCGAGGACGAGAAGCTTTGTTTCATGTGTGAGAAAATGTACAATTGCTTTCTGCAGATAGGTGACTACTAATCAATCGCTGTTAATACGGTTTATTACAGACCTGAATGGCTTTTCAGAGCATCGACTGACGCATTCACATAATGATAGCTACCAGAATCACCCCTCTTTTTTTTCAAACCATCCGCCTTGGAGGTTTGTTTACCTTTAACACATTGTCAACAGAATTAAGTGAGGAGACGATCATCATAGGTAATTCTTGTAATGAAGTTGTATTATACTGTGATATCTACGCACTGTTCCAATTACAACACTATGCTGGGGTCGGTTATAGTGATACGATGCAAATGTCCAACTATGCTACCATAACACTATCCAACTACCCATCTAGCTAACGATTGCACTATGCAACAATACAAAACTTCTAATGTGCAACAAGGCAATAATTCAATTTTGCCACTATTCCACAGCCACAGTACAACTGTGTTGATATTCTAGTACGCCATAGTTCAGGTTTGCTACTAAGCCAGTATGACGTACACCATCACTGTTACTATCGGAATACAACGATAACAACAACAGAAAAACAAACAAAAAAGCCCAATAAATAATTATGATGCAGTGTAATAATAATAATTATAGACTAGCTACTTATTTCGTATATATGAGTATACATATGCTATTTCCCTTTCCCGCTACGTACAATTCCCACTGTTTTCACAGGCTGCAATCACTTTGAACGGGACAATGGGATTAATGGAAGGATGCAACGAATAGAGTTGTTAAAAGGAAACAAAAACCTAACTTATAACGTTGAGGTTAGCAAGAACGAAAAATGTATATATTAAATAGCTTCAATAAAACATCAGACTCTTCGGACTGGACCACTCTTTGTTACGACGGTTAAAGATATAGTACGATGACCCTATAGCTGCTTCCGAGAATTTCTCCAGAATATGGCCAGCATTGTTTCTTTTCAGGAACTTTTTTATCCCAGAAATAATAATAGCAATAATAACAGTAATACTGTACTGTAAATTCAGAAAGAAAGTGATTGCGATTTTTCTGTCTCTCATTCTATTTTCTTTACAAAGGCACAAATATTTTGCGTATATTTATAGACGACATGTGGATTATTGCCCATTTACGGGAAAATAAAATTTCCGACAACAAGAGCAGATTATGATCACTATTCCACTAAACCGCAGTCAAACTCACGCTCAGGTAAACAAAGATTATTCAACGAGATTCAAAACAAAGTATTCCATGGTGAGATATTAAATAATGACTCATGTTAGTGATCTTACTAGTGGTTCCAATTCATGAGTGGAAAATAACTATCAGGTTATTATTAACCAGTGATGTCAATGCACCAAGTTACATCCTCGATGATTATGATATTGCATGGGTTGTACAGGTCGAGTGTTGTTCAATTAAATATCTTATGACAATTCCTTCCCCAACTCGTGCAAATCAGGCATGGCAAAACCATAGATTGTGATGGATATCAGATTAAAAGGAAACAAGAAGGAGAAATACAAGTGAGGAGAGAATGACTATGTTTCAATACCCTTATACTTACTTTCTTGGTTGAAAATAAAAGTTAGGTTGATATCTCAGTACCTTAGTAGCATCTATTACTAGTACTAATTTGCACAGGGATGGTTTTATTTATTACTCCTTTCATTTCAATCCTGTTTTAAGATCTCCTTTAAATTTCAACAGCCGATATGAAATGTGATTACACACGAAATCTCATAAGACGTTCAGCAGTACAGGTTCATCTCATTATTTAGTTTATCCATTCTCCCCTGTTGCACAGCTGGATGTTATATATCACGGAGACAAATGTTTCTTCTAAGATCTACTTAACTCAATAAAGAACATGGATTCTGGCCTCTAATTCTTTGCAAGGGTTCGTTTTTCATTCAAATTGACAGCCAGATATGCATTTGGCATAAATTATTAAATGACTTAAAATGCATCAAACTACAGGATTTCATTAGACAGTCTTTATCTCACCCTCAACGTCAGTAACTTTGATTTTCAACCAACCGTCTATCTCACAGCTTTGACATCAATAAATCTATATACTTGCTACATTATAGCTTGACAGTGGAATAAATACAGGTGTTTTGAAATCACAGTCAATGGTCATTGACGGGCATGAACTATTTAATCATGATATTTGTTGCTAATACAAACAAATAAGAGGAGAGGGAGAGGTAAAACCAAAATAGTGTTGCCCCCGGTAGACTTTTGATAAAGGTTTAATTGCACTTTAATGTATCTGTTGCATTTCTTTTGTGAGAAGCTCAAACAAGGGGTGTTATATTATAGAACATTGCCACCAGTGGAAGGTTTATTTAGCGGAGTCAGGAACTGAAAACGTACAAGACATTATCCTTTCAGGTTGGGTGCAAAGCATGAAGATGCATATAGAAGCCAAAACATAATTTGAACTAGAAGTTATTTCTTGTTAATATACTCCTCCGGACGCAACTAGTCTGAATAGTTTCGATAGAGGAAGGAAGAACTTTCAATGTTTTAGGGAAGCCAATCAAATATTGGAGTGCAAACGCGTGTTTTGCATCAATGAAAGAACTGCTCAGGCTGCGAGGTTTAAACAAAATAGTTTATGATTCCTTGACAGGTAAACTCTTTTGTGATTCAAACAGTCGTCAGATTTAAGCGATTTTGTACATAAAATTATGCGTGAACTTCAAGTTGCTATGGCAATCTATTATTTCAAAAATGAACTCAAGAAATATCGAAACGTAGGATGTCAGCTTTCAGACGCCATAGAACGTATCATATCCCTTATTAGTTCAAAATTCTGAGGAAAACGAGACCTAAAAATTGGCACTTGCTGGATGATTTACAGTCAGTTGAATATCTCCAAGATTTTGACTGTTTACAAATAGATGCAGTCTGGGATTAAGAGCACGCACAAAGTATCTACTTACAAAAAGAGATGCTAAAAATTTACTTGTGTCGAGTAGCCATTGAACATTTCACATTTCTTGTGACTGCCTATCGACCTATATGACAGATTGACCATTGATATTGATTTGCAATTATACTACATTTGGCTGGTCTACAAAGTTGCGCACAGACAGATGTTGATGTTCTCCGTTGGAGTATCGGAAGCGGGAGTATGTGGCTACTAGAGATATAGATCATAGATCATGTTATCAACAGGGGTCACCCAGCTCAGTTGGTAGAGCGCACGCGTGGGTCGCGGGTTCGAATCCCATTGGTGATATACTTTTCTATTTCTCTAGAATCTATTCAAGACGGCTATTACGACGACATTATCAGAATGCATATCAGATTATACGTTATTTTTGATTGTACACAAGGGTAACTACCTACGGCCAGCGAGGTTAGGCCCCAATTTTCTGTCGTTGTTACTATAGTTTCTGCTGTTTGATTTTTAGGTTAAAATATTATTACGAACTAATTTACCTTTTGATATGGCTTCCAATTCTGAACAAGGTATCTTTTCCTTTCAAGATCAATAGCCTCTCTTCTAAAAAATTAGACAAGTCGTTTTACTCCCATTACATACAGGCATTTGATAATGACCTAATTTGGAAACTAAGTGATAACTCCTTTGGTCTCCATACCAGTTATGAAATTCGGTTTTCTTTTTGTACTTAAACGCCCTTGCATCGACCGAAGCATCTGTACCAATGCTGGTACATAATAGCAAACGTAAGGCGAACGAGAAAAAGATCTATCTTTGCAGCTACTTTTTTTAAGCAGCGTCATAAACCTCACAATAAGTCGGTCTAAGATATTATGTGAAAGAAGTCGACGGTGCTGATTGGGCGCAGAAGGCGTTTATGAGCAGGATGATTGTACGACTTGCCGAAATGACAAAACAGTTAAGAGGATATAGGCGGAATGGCACTTTGTTTCCGTTCATAGGTGAGATAATTTCACGTTAGGGATTTTTACTTACTAACACCTAAAGTAAAACCAAATTCAGATGTTTTGTGCTGCTCTTTTGAAATAAGATGTTGAATTTGTTAATTGAAATCGAACTCTATCAGTTTTGAGGTTGGGTCGCCACATCCTTTGACTTCGATGTTATCGCAAAGTTGTCCGAGAATTAAAACAAGTTACCAAAGAAGAAGCTGCGAAAGGCGTAAAGTGTTGCTTTTTGCTAGCCCCTCCCTAGTTTTGTATCAATTCTTACGTATTAAGGGGAACTTGACAAAGTCGACTTCATACAGGGCGTGGAATAAAACGTTCCTTGATTTCAGCGTCAGTAAGACCGAGCAGGCTGTATTCAAATAAAGTTAACCGTTTAGAAGATAAAGTATTGTACACCTGAGTACATACTAATAAAGAAGAGAAGTGCTAACAATAGGCTGGAATTCAAACTTAAAGTTACGATGCCATTTCATTAATTTCTAACTTTTTACTGTTCATGTTTATGGGGGATACCTATTTATGTCCGCTATCAAATTTATTTTAAAAATATGGTTAGAATCTTTTCAACATCAGACGGCAAATGCGAATGTGAAATAAGTTAAAGGATTGCATTAGGTAAAGAAGCATTCAACAAAAAGGGAGCTTGTAAATAATGTAAAACATATTGAGACAATTTGGTGGGGTTTTTTGGGGGGAGGGGTACTAGGAACAGGGTTACTTTTCCCCGTTCCGATGACAATCTGTTCATGCTTGCAGTCTCTTCTCTGTCCTATCTTCCGAAACGTAGTTTTACCACTTCACGAGAGCAGATGACATAGCACAGTACCTACTGAATGGTGGCAGGCAAGCTCAGGGTCGGTTGAATTGACGAACCTTAGATTGTGACTCCATGCCACCATGCCACTACTGTGTCAAATGATATAGATGGTAGATGTTTGTCATGTCACATTAAAAATGTGGTCATTTTTCCAACAGTTTTTTTTGCAATCTCTAAGAGGGGAATAAAGAGCCATGGCATCGCAGAACACTGTTAGAGGGGTAGGGGGTAATGACCACAATTTTGACTGAAAGAAGGTTGGGATTCTAGACAGAGTTTAACAGAACAAGCAGGCAGATTTAAGGAGTTCTTCATTTCCTACTCCACTACAGCCACAACAGCAACATATCCCACATTCTCCCACATTTATTGTTTCCAGCAATGTCAAAGAAAACACAACAAACACAAAACCAGCATGGCACCACTATTCCGACAAGTTCGACTTCTTACGAGGTCCGCAATCAAACATAATAAATCGGCCAAACATTCCAGACTCAAATGGCCTGAAGATCGAAGAAGTACCTCTCGAAACGCAGACCACATGATAAATATCTGACATCTATAATGTATCTCTTTAGTTTGAACATCATCATGTCGATGAGACAGAAGATCATGAATTGCTACATCTGGTCTATTCTTCTCTATGAATGTGAGACATGAAGTATCTTTCCTGTTATACAAAAAGGTTTGAAGGCTGCGGAAATGTATTTTAAAAGTATTGAGTGAGCCAGTACTAAAAAATATTTTTTAACATCAATCAAATTTTTCTCGGTCCCCATGTCTATTAGAATAATCACTAAATGCCACTTGCCTTGTTCTGACAGTTTCAAGTAATGATCTTGCGTCTGTAATTACGTGCCCGACTCTTTTCCTTTATGTCAACACAACCTCATTTTTAAAGTTTTCTAATCTGGACTTAAAAGGCGAACTTATGTTTGTATTTTCACTTCTACATTTAGAGATACACTCCTGATTTGTAATGAATCAATTATTTTTGTTAAAATCATTTTCGGATAGAGCCAGTCTTCTCTTCCATGAGAAATGATAATGATACCCGTATTTGATTTTATTGACTTCCTTAACATATACAAATTTTTAAAAGGGTTCACTTCGACTTTTGGGAAGACATCGCCATCGTTATCCACAGGGAAGAGGTAACGGGAGCACAAATTTGCAGAAAGTAGGGTTTTCATAAAATTAAAACTACGAATCTAGTTATTCTATTTAATAAAGGTATCTTAAGAAATACTATATAAACAAATAAAGAGCCCATATGTCTTTTCTTCCATTTGCACTTGAGGCATTAAACGCCTGACCCAAAATATTGTGAGATACGACACAGCAGGTGGTACGTAGAGTTGTAAATTGGCGATTATTTCTACCATAGCATCTGCAAACCGAAATGAGAAGTTAAGTTTTGTAGTAACTCTAAGTCCTCCCATTGACAGCTTTTCCTTAACTTGTTAAGATATGAGTTTCTCAATTTTTTGGTAGCTCTCGAACACTTGCGGCTGACTTACAAAACAAACAAGTAACTAATTAGATGTAATACAGTATTGACGGGAACCGAAACTTAACTGCTCTTGGCTTTTCATTCTGGCTGTAAAACCGATTAGACGTCCTGTTTCGTGACAAAAAGTTAAAATTAACGGAATGCCATGATCTCTATTCCTAAGGCTGAAGTTGAAAAACTGACATAAGACTTTTTCGGGGTTGATAGGCAGGATTAAGAAGCATTTATCGTCTAAGGATTTACGTCGCTCAAAGGCACCGATGGAACATGTTTGCGTTCGACGTGATAACCGGCCGAGGAAAAGTAGAACCGGCAGTCCTTTGCATTTAAGAAAACCATACATAAATTTTAATTAGAAAATGAGTTTCCTTAACATTGAGGATGTTGATATGACAGGGTGTTTCCACCTGACTCAATGCTGGTTGCATGGATGTTTTGTAGTGTATACGGATTCAAATAGATACAACCTGTATATAGGCTAACTCAAACCAATCAAGAAATTGTTATGCCAGGGTATTTCTAAAACATGCAGATCATTAAGTACGAAAGAGTGATGATATGGCAATGCCTTTTAAATACGATGTGAAGCATTAGGCAGCAGTTAACGTAACTGCCGCGTCTCTACAATACGAGAAAATCAGAAAGTATTGAATAATAGATATTGAAATAAGAACCTTATTCCATTTTCTACGTTCAGTGCAGCTTGAATATTGACTGTTAAAACGTCTACAAAGACCAAGGCAATATAACAAAATAAGGCTAACCTAATGATAGAAATGTCTTTTCTTAATTGGAAAGACTCATGACCGTGCTTCCTTGTTTTGCATCAACCACCCTTAAAACCTAAAGCGATATATAAGGGCGACTGTTGCGAATGATTACAGCCTACTGAGATCTTCTACGTCTTAATAACAAATATTTCAAAAGAGAAAGCAAACATACCTTTCTTTAGTTTATCTTTGGAATGGAACAATCCTTAACATACTACAAACGCTGTAGTGCTACACTTGAAGCAGTGACTAATTTTGTATATTATTTCATATTACTCTACCGTTAACAAGTCAATCTTACAATAGCTTCAACTAAATCACTAAGCTTCAACTCAGCAAAGTCAGTCTTTGGAATGAATTTGTGACAGCAATGGTGGCATGTTACTAGCCAGCATTATAAACTCTCTGTTTAACAAAACAAGTCGAGATGCAGCAGCAGACAAAATATCGGCAGGTGAAGTAGTCTATGCAAACTATTTCTTATCAGTAAAGTAAAGACTTAAGTTAACTGTAGTGAATGTAAGTAGGCCGAGGTTAGCTTGCTGATATTGGCAAAGATAAACATGTCAGCCTGCTAATTTCTGTTGGCCAAAAGACACCTGTCCCCCAATCAGATTTCGCGAATTCTCTTTCTTAATAATCGGTCGCATCTTCCCTCGATTTCTCGTTTTCTGTTTAGTTTGTAAATGTCTGAAATTAATATTATTTGACATCTGGGCATTACAGGTGGCAGAAACACTAGTTCCATAGACACATGGAATCAAAACAGACGAATTTGGAAACACTGAGTTTTAAGTCTGAATTGAAAGACATCCAGCATCTTCTTTCTAAAAGTTTAGCAAAATATTTCTGCATCTCGCCAATATTTTAAAGGCTTTAGTTCAATTAGTTTCATAAGTCGTCAGAAAAATAGTCTGACATTTTAGAGGTTATCTGCGAAATATGAATTATGATTTTGCGACCATATTTCAAAATTTGATACAAGTCTTGTATTGTTTCGTAATGGCCTAGTAAGCTGATTGTAGTTTTTTAACAATCATATTTGCATGTTAAACAATTGTCAATGAAAGCAGTTAAATGAAAAGCTTTTTGTGGATTCAATTTTGTCAATAGGAGACAGGCTGAAATATTCGACCTTCGGTTACGCAAAGGGTACTTTATATTCGACAATTTTAAACCAAAGTAGCTAGTTCTCCTCTTGATTTTCGTAAATCATCCAACCTTTACTTGACAATGACATGTCAAAGTAACAAAAGCACCAATGTGGCTATGATAAGGAGGTTACCTATGCCTATTTTTAATAATCTAATTTGTACTTCTTCTGTACTTAGGAAAATTTGGGAGAAATAAAAGCAGCTGACTTGTCAGTTTTAAATTATTTTTTGGTGTTATTTATACCTGAGATCTGTTATTGATGGCAGATGGATATGAATCCAAAATGGTCAATTCATTTAACATTAAAATTGTAGCATTCAATAATATTTCGATAAAGGTAAGTTGTAAAAAATGACATGCCAGAGACAGAAGCCATAGCTTCATAGTCTTTTTTGTTTAGTATATGTCATAGTAGACGCACGTACACAATAAGCCTAGTTGACTGATATTGTAAAACAGTTTGAAAGTGTTCATTACATCATTTAGAGAATGTCTTTAAAAAATATTGATAATATTATTATATAGCCCATTCTGGGTTGATGTTACTTGTAATTATTTTAGTCTTCGACAGCTGTACACAGGTGACACGTTTCCAAGTGACAAAGACTTCTCTCCTCTGTACATCTGCAAGACTTTCCTCATCACGTCCCTAACGAAGCAGCTTTCTGGATAATGAATGTTCTTGATTTTAGACCCATCTTGTCGATGTACTTTTTGTTTGTTGTAGACACTTCACCGAGTGCTCCAATAACTACATGTATAACCTCGACCTTCTTGAGAGACAACATCTTTAGAAGCTCTTGCTTGAGATCACTATAATTTTCTAGTTTTTCCTGTCCTTTAAGTTTTACCCTCTTGCCTCCAGGTACAGCAATATCAATTATAATGCATGTCTTTTCCATTTTGTTCACCACCACAATATCAGGTACACGGTGTTCAATGATGTTGTCACATTGTATATTAAAATCCCAGATGGGGCAATGGAAATGAGTGTAATAATGAAGTCATTATTACACTCATAATGAGGATAGTAGTGATAAGGTGACACAACCACGAGTGTTTTTATCGAGACACCATCTCTAGGAGGGTTGCCAACCAAAGCTAAAGAGGCCCTCCTCCCCATGAAGTAGACCTCCTCTTACCGGTCACCAATACGGAACTTCAAGGTCTCAGGATGGATTAACAGGTACTACATCTTGCCCAAGGGTAACCTCATCATTCCCACGTCGAAATCTACAACCGGATGTAGTGTAGTGTCATAACCAGGACATTGGTGTTATCATTATTATTGCTATTACTATTATTGTTATTTTTTAAAATATTAGTCCGAGCAGAAAAAGAGCAAATGCCCAAGATACTAGTTAACCCCGATTCGAGGATTGTTCTTTATTATCTCTTGGTTTTTAATTGAGGCAAAGTACAGTTTTTAAAGCACAGTGAAGTTTTTGAAGTCCTCTAAAAACTATGGTATTCAGCCAATAGTCATGAATGATTTAATGGACAAAATAGTTACGTTCAAATGACTCGTTGATTGACTGTGTGTTACGATGTGTAAGATCTCTATTCACGCTAATCACGAAACATTAAACAAGAAATATCAAGGAAAGGGTGCGCCACTGAAATGGCTTAGTAGATAGATATAGAAAAGCAGAAAAGAGAAAGAAAAGAGGGCAATACAGTGAGAATGGTCCTTGCCTCCAGGATCCTCAGCTTTCACTGCAAATAAATCGAGTGGGTTTACATTTACAATCGGTACTTCCCAAGCCTTTCCACACGACTAGTTTACGCAAAACTATCATTGTAAACAAGAATGAAGTGCTTTTTATATTGGTTTTGTATCGTATGGTTCGATGTAAACCACGGCGTTTGTAGTGCAACGTTGCAATGTTGAATTGACTTCTCTGGCATAATGGTATAAAGTCTTTATGGTAATTTATATTTATGACTCTTCAAGAGGAACTTATGGGTGCATCGATACCACTTGCAAAAGATGGTAGAAGGCAAACTGATTATTCAAGTATAAGATAGACAATTAAATGTGTTTATTTTAGCGTAAATTGCCATTGATAGACGCTCATTTAAACACGTACCATACTTTAGTATGGACCCCTATGACGTCATTCAGACTTTTTCTTCACATGCTCTTCAAGTCTCTTCTCTTCGTACTTTTCGGTGCTTTTGCATTTTAATCGTTTTATTCAAATCCTGATTTCCCACTCGCTTGAACACATCTGTAGAGCATATGAAATAAGATTGTCCATAAATATGATAAAATTAGAGTCTCGTTCCTCCTCTACCTTGTTTATTTTCCAGCTGTCTAATGATTCAAGGTTCTCAAACAGTTCATATGTCAATCTGTTGTATACCTTGCCGTGATATCGATCACATGAACTCTTCTTAGAACGTTGTTACCACTTTCACCAGGATGAAGTATGAAGAATTTTTAATGCCACAGTAGCTTAAGTCTAAATTCATGCTGTTTGCGGTTTTATTCCCGGTCAGCATGTAAGAGCTAATAAGTTACATACTCTTAATCTTCCAAGGCGCTTAGAACCTCTTAAAAAAGACATTTGGATTTATTACTACTTATTATTACTGTTGCCGCATCGTTGATATTTTCACATGCATTTGCTTCTGTTAATCGCTAGAACAAGAAAATCTACCGTGTTGCAATGATTGGAACATTGCCACTTTGTCGTATATTATTTCCGTGAGATCTTTAATAGTGCATATGAAAATCGCACCGCTAAGGACAGGAGCGTCCCAATGGAAGGTTAAAAAGTTCCACACGCCAATGAGTGACAAGTTGCTTGATAGATTCTAACATTGATAATTTTGGAAAGGAATAAAACTGCTTATATTTTTGGTTTAAATGGCCATAAAAGCAAAGCTACTGTACTACTACTTAATGTAACAACTTGTCTGGAATCATTGACAGGGATCGCGGGAAGAGCTAGCTATGTTCTCCAAATCGCAATTATAAAGCCTTATACTGCAAACACAGTATATAAAATCATTGCTGTCCTTAAGATTCGAAGCCTGGTATTACTTTTTTTTATTACTGGGTTTATTGCAATCCTGAAATGACGCTAATCATGTACTTTAAATGGTAATTAAAGAAATGGAATGTTAAATGTTTCACTGAGTCTACTTTTATCGGACTTCAGATAATAACTAACTTAGGGATCGAAGTCGACTAACGCACTGAAGATTAACGAAATAGAAAAGTAATGATGTCAATTAGTATATTGGGAATTTGCTGATAGCACACTTAACTACAACTTATGCAACATTTTCATCGATATTTATTAGGGAAGCATGCTAACCAAGTTGTCTCTTTGTTAGTTAAAGGGGAGAAGAAACTGTCCTGCTCTGGTTTTTAAACCATTTCAATTTACATGTACCGACAGGTTGTGCGCACTGGCTACCCGTCATTCTAGGGTTTAGCCATCCTTTGCAAAATATTGTTGCTTGAGATGTTGTAATAATGCCATCCCTTTTGTGAATACATGTGTTTGAGTATGAATTTCAGCCTGAGGTGACCCTTTCGGTGGAATAAAATGCTGTTTTAGGGGCACCATGACCGAGAGGGTACGGCGTCATGCCCGTGACCTTATGGCTGTAAGCTGGAATCCCCGTCAGGCTTTCGGACTCATGACTGAAGGGTGTACTTGAGTTCCACTGCTCGCAGGCACTCTTTTCCCTAGTACATGGACAGGAATTATACATCCCTGTGCAACGAGGAGGAGAACCTAGGAGCGATCTATTCACACTTGATATCGTGAATGGACGTCTTTGCAACAAAATATATGCACATGAAGTTACGATGTTATCATGGCACGTCCGACATAGGTTTACTTTAGACCAAGAGTTTAACTTCTGTACGTAGATCTGTTACCAACTCTAACCAAATGAGCTTTGGAGCAAAACTTTAAAAGATCCGTTAACTGTCAGCAAAGATTTATAGGTGATGATCATTAACTGCGAAAAAGTTAAAATTGAATACAAAAAGTGCTACCACTGCTAAAGGATGGCCGACATTTTCTGAAATGGTTTTGACAAAAGAAATAGGCAAGCATTCTACACACAAGATTAAGGAGTACTACGAGAACTTCCCAGAATAAGGCAAAGGGAAGAAGTTTCGCTGCTAACACGAAGTGTTTAATGATGTATATATATACATATATTCATACATACATATTTACATATATGTATAAAGTCAAATCCATTTCTTGCACTAATATATTCATAACCTTGCGTGTTTTTCAGGAATGCGGAATATGCGGTGTATTTGGGTTGGAGTACTTTCTACGATTTTGGTCTTGTGCAGCACATAGCACGTACGGTGGTTGTGTCGGGAGAATGAAGTATGCTACAAAACCGCACATGATATTAGGTAAGGATGATGTAATTTCCCTTCCGTTGACGTATAACCATACCCTCGCATAATAATTAAGATATGTACTTGATATGATGAGTTTGAAAAAGGATGGGGTCGGATAAAATGGTAAAAATACAAAGAAGGATGAACCCCTTTTAGTCGTAAGGACATTCTTAAACTCTAAGTCAAAATCTTGATCAGAAGCCTCAGCACATTTTTAATTTTAAAGGTATTACAGACTGCACTATGGGAAAACGCACAAAATCACCATTAACTAAACAGCTAGAGAACTGCAAGCCCACGCTTTTAAAATAGCCCCTTTCCTGCATTTTTAACTTGAGAAAGATGGTATTAGTTACAATCTGTAAACCGGACCAGTTTGAGTTAAAGGTAAAACTCTTATGAAAGTACCCAGTCTCTTTTTAAAGACAACTTAAACGTCAAATACAGTTTTAAAGGATATTCAAAATTCTTGAAAACAAGTCTATAGAAACTATATTTCAAAGAGGAACGGTGAAGAAATTTGATATGATCTCGAATAGGGTTAGAAGACAAAACAAATAATTTGCGAAAGGAGACCCTTGACGCAATACAACTAACATAGTTTGGAGAGATCTTTAGTAGAACGTTAATGTGTTGGTAGTAGACACTTTATGCTATAAGATAAGTTAAAAACAACATCATCAGAGACATAAAACGTATCAATTTTTTGATTTTATTTATTGCAGTTGTTATGAATGAAGGGTACATACAAACAAGGTTTAGATTTACTTTTCGACTCCTAATATAATAAGGCTAGAATGCACTCACAACAATCGGGAGAGACAAAATAGGGTGGAATAGAAGATAGAGAATGGAATAAATTGAAATAAAATGGAGAAGAATAAAGGATTGAACGGACCAGAAAAAGTAGAATAGAAGAGAATAGGAATAGGGTAAGATAAAATGAAATAGAAACTAAATAAATAAGATATAATCACGTATTTGGGGGCTCCACATATAGTGAAAACACAGATGATTGTCCTGAGTTACATTCGACTTTGAAACGTGTGTGAAACATTAAATATTTGTGCACTTCTATCCTCTTATACTATACCATCAGTTACCATCCTCGACTTGCCTAACTTTTAAGGATTATAACGGCAGCTAAGATAGGAAGTCTATTTTACCAACGACTTTTATAATAAATTAAATTAATGCATATTTTCTCTCTCAGATCTTCTCATAACACTAACGTCTGGAGTCTTTGTAACAAGTATGAAGTGGGGATGGGACGAAGAGTACTGGAGGTAGATCTTACTGTATTGTACAAAGGATAGTAAATTGATGAGTTATTTCTTGACAATGCCATTAAGCTGTTTGCATTTTAAGAAGTAATTCAACTTTCTTTGAAGTACAATATACATTGCATCATGATTTAAGCTCGCTATATGATACAGTAATTTGTTGATGCTATAGATTTGCTCATTTTAACATGATTATGAAATTACTGCTAAGCAGATTATTGCAGCCAGCGCGAATCATCTATTCCTAAATATAATTTGCTTTAATACCTTCATGTCATACATACAATCATATCTACCTTTTCATCGTCATACAGATGTATTATATCTAAGAAATATTAATATTTTTTTACTAGAAATCTTTACAAGTTGATTAAGTAAAGCCAAATTGATTTAGCACATCGATGATATGGAGCGTATATTAGACTGATGAGAAACCTAAATCGAAATAAGAGCTTTTTGACTATATACGTTTAAAAACAACATTAGTGACTATTTTAGATCAAAGAAGTCAAATTTTTGTTTCTTGAAGAGATGATGTACTTATAAACTCTTCCATGAAGTAAAACATGGAGTATCATAACCTCGAACGTCGTCAATCACAATTTACTCCTGCTGTTAACTCCGA
>JAAAKL020008369.1:0-15992 GCA_010016065.2 Carybdea cf. marsupialis auct. non (Linnaeus, 1758)
TATCCTGAAGCACATGAAAAATATCTTTCACATGCATACTTAAGGCTGAAATTTTATATTTGTTATAGAATAAGATGTATCTTTCCATGGTCCAAATTTGAACAAATACTGAGACGGGTGGTTTAGGGGCTGGATGAACTGGCATGGAATGACCCGGAGACCTTTTATTGTCAGAAACGTAATTTTAGGGCTTCCCTAGTAATGGTGACATCAGGAAGGCCAATGTGTTGTAATTTCCCCTGGTATTTTTCTTGATTCAGCAATAAAGTTCTCCTTAAAGTGCTTATAATACTGCTCTTCTAGTACCCTGAATTATAACACTGTTTTGAGCTGAGAGTGGGTGGTGTGACTTGTAGTTCATGTGTTGATATGTGTGTGTTGGCTTCATATAGATGCCTGAAATGCTGCAATCTGTTGTTTTCTTTACCAAGATATCAAAGAAGGCTAGTGTTAAATATTCCTTCTTCATTATGAAATTGTATGTTAAGGGCCTATCACCACCAACATATATGTGGAAGTATACGTACAATGTAGAGGTTACTGATCATGGGTATACTTCCAGAATCATGAAGTCTAAAAAAGCTTGTGCTCAATACTACCAGTGGAATTGACTGCTGTGTCACCTACTCTGTCAGCATGTAGCCAGGACTGGAGCACAGTACTAATTTTTATTCTTGCTGACATTCTTTTGATTGGTTATACGTAACAATAAGGTTTTTAAGGAACTTGTTGAGAAAATCACATCTGAACCTCAGCCATGAGCATTTTGCAAAATATTGAAATCATGCTGAGTTCTATGATTGACAGCTTGTTCACTTTGCACTTTTCTGACCATGAAAATGAGAGTAAGCAGTATAACACTTTGGAAAATGCTTTTAAAAGTGAAACCTGTTACAGACTTTTTGGGAGATTTTTATTCAGATTTAATCCAAAATAGGGCAACTGCAATGTTCAAGTTGGAGTTTTTGGTCTTGGGTAAACATCAATCCTAGTTCCGCTGTTTTAGTCTTCTTCAGCTAGTGATGCATACTCTTTAACCAAAAAATTGTTGGGATTTACTCTAACAAATGAAGTGAAAAAATATATTAGCAGTTGAACATGTTTCACTGGATCGACTGTTGTTTGTGGTCAACAATTTTCTCAATGTCTAATATCTTGACAAGTAAAAATACAAAGCTGATATGCCAATGTTTTTATCAGTGTTTAGGGCAAAGAAATATGCAGATATTGCACTTCATAGACATCTCTTTGACCCAAACATTACTCCTGAGACAACTTAACCTGATTATGATGAACTTCCCTCCCTATGGAGTACAGCAATTTTTAAGTTAAGGTAATCTATTGGTGGATGCTTCAAAATACAGAAATTGTATTTACCAGTACATGGTGTCTTTATTATATATACTTTGAAAACAATATTTATTCCAAGCAGTGCATTTGATTTTGAGTTGATTTCGGAGGGCTTTGTTTGTTGGTAATAGGATATTGTAACTTGTTATTCGCTTGTTTACGTTGATGAGGAACACAATGAAATAGCTGGCCTGAAAGCTGATTTGGCAATGCAAATAGTATTTCAATCTTTTTAAGAACTCCTTGAAATTGCTTTAAATCATTCTTATATTGACTTCCTAACAACTGAAAGATTTCCATGTCTCAATGAACATATTTTCAGCTTCACAATCTTATCAGGAAAGGAAGAGCATTTCCATGTGCATTGCTTTTTAAACGAAACGTTGCTCATGCTTTGCGGAGCTTTCTGTAGGGTGTTTACAGAACATTTACCCAGAAACCAAAAGAAAAGTCTGTAAATTTGTTGCTTAAAGTAAAATAACAAACATTTTGCCATACTTCTCCCTCCTTAACGAAGATTATGACCTCACATGTTTGCTCAGATTAAGTGAGAATATCTTGGTTTATTCTTGGTGTTAGAACATGGATAATGGACTATAACTCACTTTTTTCCTTCTGCAGTATTATTGAACATTTTCATATTTATGTTTATATCCCATATTTTCATTATATTTAAAATTTAGTTATATTTTAAGGGAAATAGTGCTGAAACGACTTAAATTTTTTCATCGGTTGCCATCTTATATCTCAAGACTTTGTTGACATTTATACTTTTGCCAAGAGATTTGAAGGATTGTAGATACCATGATATTCCAGTGATGGGTAAACAATTTGTACTTATTTGTAGATGGGGCTCTACAACTTCTCTATATAATGTTTTCTCCAGGAGTAATAGTATTGATAGTAACCACTCTCTTTTGAGGGGTGGTAAAGATATCAGAAGTTTCATGTGGAAATTATGTACACGTTGCATTTAATTTCTTTAGGCCTTTAAGGGTCTACCATGTATTTATGGACATGTCATGATTAAATATCACTTACAGTCTACTTGTATTTTCTGTCTGATAATGCAAGAATGTTAAGCAAGATAATATGTTTACAAAGCAATTGAAAATATAACCACTTTTTCAAAGGACACTATGTAAAAGGAAATAGCCCCATGTAATATGAGATATACAATTGAATAGAGTTTTGTTTTAAAGTCATATATGTTTCTAAACTGATAATGGTATCAAACCTTATGTGAACTATGATAAAATTGACAGAAAAGAAAAAGTTATTTTAAGATGAGACTAGAAACAAACTGTTGGCAGATAATACTTTGACATTTGACAAGTCATTGTTGTATAACTTATGGATTGCATTTAAGATATAAGGAAGGCAAAATTGTGTATTGTATCATGCCTTGTTTTGGTCAGCCCTACATTGAGTAGCATTTGCCAACTATGTTAATTTTATACATTATAGATTTTAGATAATAAATGGCTCTGAAGCTTAAGCAGCCACACTGATCTGTAGTTTCTTTTTGATTATGATATCAGTGACAATTCCACAGGTAAGAAAATGGTTTCATTGGTTTAATGTTTGTTGGAAAGTGCAAAAATTGAGAAGAGCATCAAGATTGCCCTTGTTTACATAGGCACTGTTGTTCACCCTTGAAAGTATGTTCCCAGTGGCTCTTACCTACTGGTACTACATGAAATGATATTGAATGGGAATATTTACTCCATTGTATAAGCTTGCTTTGTTTGTATGTATGTATGTATGCATGCATGTACATAATTTTGTTTGTATGTATGTATGCAGCAGAACATAAGTAACAATTCTGTAAATAAGAGTGGTTGATACATGGATGTAAAACAATGCAGAGAATAACTAAAGAGGAGTTATGGAAATTCCCTACTCAGAATTTCATGCTAATGCAATCTTCAGGGAAATGATTTTTACAAATCCAAACAGGCACTTCTATAACATAGCACACTTTCTAACTGATATGGTTGCAAACAAGAAACTTTTTCCCATGATGACACGTTGATATAATTGCAAACTGTTAATTGAGTGTCGACCTTTTTTTGACTTTCACTAAATCTAATTTCTCCTCAAGGCATAAGTTGCATCTGCCTCTGCTGGCTCATTAAGGCTATACTTTCTTTTCGATTTTTCAACATATGTCAAAGTCTCTATGTATGTTTGTACTATCAATGATGCAGTTTCACATCCTATCTGCTGTAATTCTTCTGACCATGAAAGAAACGTCTTTAATTGCATCTCTATTCATAATCTACCATACAATACAAGGCTGTATTATTTGTCCATGTATTTTTTGGCAACAAAAGAATTTATGTGCCAGCGCTTGTAGACCAGCTCACATCCCTTGTTCAATGAAGTACTTTTGTCAGTGGTTTTCAATTCAAAAGTTTGACTTATGCCTGTTTCCATTGTAATGCTGAGAAAGTTTGTCAAATGGTCAAATATAAACCTATGTAATATGTAAATCAGCTCACTTGAAATGACTCAATGACAAAACACATTCATAACAATCGAATGTCGGCACTAATTTGATTTCCCCGCTTGTCTGCACTGAAGTTTTCCAGCTGATGTTTGTTATTAATCCATCTAGCCTTGAGCAAGTTGGAGAAATGATATGTAGGCGTAGGGTTTTTAAAAAGGGAGTCACTACTGCAACTGAAACAGCTTTGCTTACACACATCCAAGTCTATTTACTATTCTGACCCATCAACTTAGAATTCTGAACATGTTTTTAGTGCCACTACTTTGTAAAATTAGAAGACAGATATATTATAAAACAACGTATTCCATGGTGTATCATTAGTGTTAATTCTGTCATGCATGGTGATCAAAATGCCATAACAACATCGTGAATAAGGGAAAGTTTATTATTCCTCTGTTATTCAATGGACCTGAGATGTTAACATCCACTTCAGACAAAGCTCAGCTGTTTGGTAAAATGTTTGCCAAGAGTTCCAGTTTTGATTGCTCTGGTTTCGAGCTTCCAATTATTCCCCTTCACACAGAGTTTTCTTTGAGAAAGGTCTTGTATTACTCCTGAGCTTCTAAGTGATATCTAATCTTGACTCTGCTAAGGCTTCAAGATCAGATATGGTTCCTGTCAGCCTTCAAATCAGGTTGATGTTGTCCAAACTTTTTAATATCGTCTGAAAGATTCCTGCTTCTCTGCATGTTGGAAGACAGCATAAGTTGTTCCTGTGTCTAAGAATAATGGGGAAAGATCCCTTCCTGAGAACTCAGCAAGGTATTTGAGAGGTTGATAGACATAAAACTGGTGGCTTACCTGAGAAGATCAGCCATTACTCTGATGTACAGTATGGTTTGCGTTCTTCTAGATCTATTAGTTGTTTTCTCACTGTTATAACTGAGCAAATCTATAGTAGTTTGGATAGATCTGGTTACTCCAGGGCAGTTTCTCCAGACATTTCCAAGGCTTTTGATAAGGTTTGATATTCTTGTCTTTTACATAAAGTCAGAGCTTATGGCATTGGTGGTGACAATTAGGGGCCATTTCATGTTTTCTAAGTGATGGAAATATCAAGGTAGTTTTTTATGGTGAGTCGTCTAATTCGTTTTCTGTAAATGTTTGAGTCCCTCAAGGTTCTATTTTGGGACCCACACTTGTTCTCATTTTTATTAATGATCTATCACATTCTGTGTTGTGTCAGCTTGCAATTTATGCTGATGATACAACTTTATATTCAAGGTTTAGTAGAGCATCACAAGTGTCATCCCAGGAAAGAACGGCTGTAGAACTTAAGTCTGACTTAAACACCATTTTAGAGTTGGGTGGAAGGTGACAAGTGACATTCAATGCTAGGAAGACTCAGATGGTATCTTTTGAAAGATCTCAGGAACCTTTATAGGTGCCTCTTGGCATAGATGGACCTGTTCTTGAGTAACTGTTGTCGTTGAAGCTCCCTGGCATTTCTTTCACTTCCATGCTAGAATGGGGTCCTTACGTGACTAACCTAGCTAAGTCTGTCTCAAGGAAGGTTGGGGCTCTTTTGTGATCTATGATCTTTCTGTCCTCTGAAGTTGTGTTATTACTTTATTACTGATCAAGCCTTGCATTGAGTATTGTTGCCATCTTTGGGCTGGTGCACCAAAGTGTTATCTCGACATATTTGACTGTCTCCAAAACCGAATTCTTTCAGGGTTGGCCTTGAACTGGCCCGCACACTGCAACCTCTTTCTTGCTACAGCGATGTTGCATCTTTAAGTCTTTTCTACAAGTACTACTTTGGTACGTGTTCCTCTGACTTGGCTATTTTTTTTCCTCTACCCCTTCGTTAGGTGAAGGTCCATTCAGTATGCTGAATCTTTCCATGACTTTTCTGTTTGTATTCCTAAAACAAAGATAAAGTACTATGCTAACAGTTTCTGCCCTAGTACTGCCAAGATCTGGAACTCTTTGTTATCAGACTGCTGTCCTCTTACTCATGATCTTGACACTTCAAAATGTGCTGTGCAAGTATATCCTCCTTCCCCCCCATGTTATGTCATCTGTTAATATCTTTAACAGTTTTCATGGGGTTGGACGGTGCGATAGAGTCAAACATCTTCCTCGATCGTAGACGTCATCCTCCCGCAGTCCTACCCTTCTAATGTCTTGCTGCACCACACCAACCATGTCTTTTTTGGTCGCGCCAGTGGTTTTCTTCCAGGCACCTCTATTGCAGTTGTTCTTCCCAAAGCCTCATCACAGCAAGGTCACTTCTTGATCGTTGAATTCCTTCAATAGGAGTTAATTTTACATAGCAAAAAGTCAGCATTTGTTTGACATTCAACTGGCATCCATTGTTTCAACTTTCCTGTACATTTTTTAATCAGCCCAATTCATTAGTGCCAGTAAGGCACAGAGCGATTTGTATTGTCTTTAATACTTCAAGCATCTTTATATGCATGACTAAGGGCAGAGAACTAACGTTTAGATACATCCTTCTGTGCACCAAACGTAGGCCTGCTTACCAGGACGCATATTCAAAAACCAGTACATTTTAGTGCCCTGATACGATTTCTTACAAACCAAGATATGCATTCAAAAGCCAGGACTATTCAGGTAAAATCGGCACGTCTGGTCACCGTAAATAGCCACTATAAGTCTTCGAATAGGGAATCTTCTAGTTATCAGTATCGGCTCTCTGGCTCATTAACTTCGTACGTAGCTTTGCCCAGCAGCATTGTCTTTCAAGCGGAGGGATCACACTCTGTAGTAGATGATAACGTCGTTGTAGTATGAGACTGGACAGACCATCTGCATCATTAATGTAGCTATGGGTACTTATTGTTGTACTCGCTTCATTAAAAATAGATGTAATATTCAACTGTTTTTAGACCGTTTATCCTGCTCAGGCTTTAGATTTTCATCAGCGATGTCAAAGTTAAGTAAGCAATGAATTCAAAGTGTGCTCCTAATTTATATCAAGGAGTCGGAGAGATTTACCATTTATTGAAACTGTTCACCTTGTGTCGCCGGTATTGGTTGCAAACAAACAAAGATGTGTAGATACGAAGTGAAAAGGAAGTTCCTTGGGAAAGAATTAATTAATGAAGCCGTAGTCTGTGTCTTCATGAAAATCTGTAACTCTTGACATATATACCTTCACTAGGATAGTAACTGTTATATGGCAGAGTAAAAGAGACAAAAGAAGGCGCCACCCCTTCTTTGTCTGACGCACAAGTAGTTTATGTTGCACTCGCATTCTTTACTGTTGTGAGTGACGCAGCGTAGGCGCTGGCGTAGGGGCAGGCGTAGAACAGATAAGTGATTTTGCAAAAAGTGGCGAGTGCTTTTCGGTGGCAGTTGTGAATTACATTATCTTCAACAGATCGACATGTTGAACAACCGCACAGTACTTGAGTGCCTCCTTCAATTCCGGTTGAGTGTGTGTTGAGTGTAAAACGCCATTTTTACAGCAGAACGTGGTTCGTTGCAGTTCATTAATGTTGTGCGGCATCCACCGTGAAGCATGCATGTTCAAGCTGTGACTTTGATCGTGATAATTATTGTAATAAAAGTAAGAAAATCAGTTTAAAACCAAAAATTACGAAACCATAAGAATTTTCTACTCGGTTTGCGTTTAAGCCATGTCTTAAACCTGTGATCCTTGAAAAACTTTGGCAAGAAGCGTTCATGCAATACATAAGCCATTGTGGCCAGTTCTCGCCAATAGAGATAAATATTCATAAAGCCATGTGTATGTAGGATAGGTCAACATTTTCTGGAATATGTTTCCTGGTTTCCTTGTATATTTTTTCTTATTTACGTGCTAGAATTCGGGGTGCATTACTTACATTCTTTTTATCGTGTTCCGATGTCTATGGCTGTTTCGTGTAGTTCAGCAGTATGGGATTCTGAAAGTGGTCTTGCACCATTTCCCGGTCACCTGCATATAAGCATGTATGCAAATTCCTGTCTTTCCATTCAGCAGACGTATGTTTCTCATATAGCTCATATCCCCTCTTACTGAGTACTAGAAGTAACAAGTTGTGAAGGTGCAGTGAAAAAGATCACAAAGTCACTAATTGAATTCCACGTTCATTTAGTTCTATACTAGAAGCCACCATGCCCTCATCATAGCCCCCATCTTAACCCCCATCCTGAAGAAGGCACCCATAAAGTATTATAAAGTTGACTCTTCTTAAGCAAAGCCCCATCTTTTATACTTCCCGCGAAATAGCAACGTAGGAAGGTACCCATTACTGATGAACAACAGTAAACTGACGGTAGGATTAACACCATTGTTCACCTGAAATGCTTGCAAGTCGAGACCGTTCATCGGTGTACTAGACAATCGAAAGACGTCCAGACAGACGATCATTAAGTGTTCGGATTTGGTCTCGTATCTAGGGAAAGTTGTTTATTAACCTTATTAGTGTTTGTTAGTTGCAAGAAGAAAAAGGAGAAATGAAACAGTCGCGTGCCCAATTTATTTTCCCTCGCACATTTTAATTAATTAAGCTGGTTGAGACGGACATCAAGTGCGTTTCATCTTAAACTGCGTACGTTTTGCAGAACCTTTAATTATCCAACGGACAAAAGTTTCTATGCAAATTGAAAGAAGTAACTGTGTTCAGCCGCCTACATTTGTTCAGTAAATGAGTATAATTTATTTTCTTTTAAGTTAAATAGTTCGTCTCTGGTTGATCCAGGCGTGCTTGTTTTGCCCTTCTTGATTGACCAATATTACCATTAGGTTTCTCTTTGGTAATTTATTCGGTAACAAAGATAGTTATGAATCAATTTTCGGACTTCCTGAAGTTTTGATTAGGTATTGACGTAGTGTTCAATGCATTTCATAAAGGCACTCAATAATAGTTGTTTAATCTTGGGTGAAAGTCACGTTTGTGAACCGTTGAATAGGTTCCTGCCCTAACATGACGAAGAGAACCCTTTTGTTTCTATTACGTGCCTAACTTATATGAACATGCAGCTCTGCATCAAGCTTAGATAAGGCTTTGAATCAGCATTAGGGAAAAAAGTCAGAGTTGTGATATCTGTTCTCGATTATATGATAACGAGTTATAATGTCGTTATGAAGCAAATTTCAGTTTGGTTGGAAGTAGCATCGGTGAAGAGAAGCGCCAAAAAAGGAAACTGCTTTGTAGAAAACGCTTCGTCTTACTAACTACTTCCTCAGGTCCACGGGAGATTGGACCTTAGGAAGCCCGTGATAGGTGGAAACGTTGTTTATACAGCAGTTAACTTGTTCGGAACTGCTCATTACAAATTTTCGGCCCATGGACCGTATTGGTAACATAACAAGTAGATATTAAAACACCATAGAGAGGCGTAAAGTTTCTAGACTTGAGAACATCTAAGATTTGAAGATCTCAGTTGGACCATTTTCGTCTTCAAATCCCTGTGCTTTCTTTCACAACTTCAACGAATTTGGAGAGCATCGTCTTTATTCTTATATTGCTTTAATGCCGTGCTGGTCCAGTTGTCATAACGAAAAATCCAACCAGTATTTCAGGAGTCTGGAACTAGTTCTTCAGCCTTGTTTCAAATATGGCATTGGTTATTACTTTTACTTTTCCCGTGAATCTCGCAACCCCATTATGTTCAGACTGAGTTGTAAGATTTTTTGATGTTCCCAGGACTAAGAGAGGCGGGCTAGTAGAACGCGATTATTTAAATGTTAATACTCGGATTTTTATCACTTACGTATTGAAGACGATAAGAGTGTTTCTTAATCAATTGAGTATAGAGCGCCAAAGAGCTTCATGTGGTCCTTGCTCACGAGACTTGAACACATCTTTTTCACCAGGCCTCCTCCAAAACACAAGAAGTTTGATATTGAAAGGAACAGATAGTTAATTTTTTGAAACCCATTAGATTGCATTAAGGATTTGTGGAAGGCATTAAAGTGAGGCAAAGGACCCAGGGTGAACGGTGACATGTGTCACCTGAAAAAAGACAAGATATTACAATCAAATCGTGAAATCTTGTCTGAACTTGTGGATTCGTGGTAGTAAAAAGTACCCAAACTTTAGTAAGGCCAGAGAAAAGACAACTCCCGTTTGTGAACTCATCAGTATATATTAAGAATTTGTGTAAAGCATTAAGATGAGGGTGAGTGTCCAGGGTGAACGGTGACATGTTTCACCTGAAAAAAGTGGCATTAATTGCTACTGATATACTTGGATCTTTAATGTGAAAGTTATATTGCCATTCGTCGTAAGCGCACCTATTGATCTGTAAGGGTAAAAGATTTCTCACTGTAAAACATTTATTCACGCGCTTGTTACTTATGTGCCGCATTCTATCGCCCCCTCGAAAATTCAATTATTCCTAATGAAATTTTGCATCCTCGGCCTCCCCAGATTTTCGCAGATTGCGTTATTGAGCCAATTTTGTCACTAAAGTTGAGGGATGAAGATGTGCGCGCGTACATGGCAGACGAAGACTGTGTAAAAGATTGAATGGTAGTATTGATAGTCAAAAGGGACAGTGGTAGAGACATGCAACTGTCCACCCATTTCTATGACAACGCTTGCATAGGGTGCTGGGCCTCTTTAGCTTGTTTCTTGTATTAGACGTGATACAATTTCCGTTAGTGTATCAATGGCTCCCTCTCTAATACTCATTTTCTTCTTTCAATCTTTCTTTTTGCCCAAATTAGTTCTACCTCCCGTGCTGGTGCCAAGACAAAGCGAATACCCTAGGCCGCCGGGACCTCTTCCGTACCCGATGCAACCTGTAGGCCCAGGGATGCCGGGAAACACTGGGTTTCCTTTCCAGAGACCACCACCAGGACCAGGTAAGAATAACTTTTGTGTGTTCAGAGGATTTTAATGAATATTTGGGAAAAAAGTGATAGCAGATAAAAACAAGTGGCCATCGCTGTGCGAGTAGCGAGTCCATGTTAGTGCAGCTGGAACATATCTATTGTAAGCCAACGATAATATCTTTAAAATAATCATCATCATTCTTTTGTCCGATTTTCCGCGGTTCTTTGCTACCATCCACTGATGGAGATTACATCCAGTTTTGTGCAAGGTGAATCTGTAACAGTTTTCAATGTTTATGACCATTTGATTTTTGCCTTTTTATAGCAAAGCCATTGTCGGAGGTCTCTTGACTCTTACCTTTATATAACACCCCATAGCGAGTAGTATCCATTTCCCCCTATTGCTTCATAGCAAAAATTTCCCGCCTGCTATATATATACACATAAAAGCATTACTGGACTGATTTAATTTGATTTGATTGTTTGTTAGTGGATGAAAGCTTCTCGAAGTTTGGAACTGTGTTTGTCATGACATTACTGATGATACTAATTTCTGTAATTATTTTAGAAACACCGCCGCCAGCATATATGTCAGAAGATGGAGGCAGCCCTCGCCCAGATCCCAACTCGATGGATACCGATAGTGTTCCACCAGGTGAGTCTTGTCAGTTTGTGTTACCATGTTAAGGTAATGAATATTCCATTTTTCGAGGAAAACTAAAAAGTTGTATGAGAGATGATATCGTTACGAATCAAGATTTTTCATAGCCGGTAGCTTCTTGAATAAATGTCTGTGATAAAACAAACGTTTCCAGAAGTGACGTTCGCCACAGTCACGTTCACAGAAGCCACGTGCATGAAAGCTGCATCCCATTCACGAACAGCGTATGTGCTGTTTCTGCTATCTTCCGTGCGTAAATAGCTATATCTATACCACAAAGATAGACTATGAACTAAGTGGGAAGATGTAGGTTAGGGGGGATCACGTTAAAGACACATTGCGAACGAGTCGACACGGCCGCGATGGAGGTGATACTAGATGTATTTGAATATGGTGATCAAGGCTAACTTTTTCATTCTTTAAAATATCCATCAGAAGTCATAGATATGCGTATAAATTGTGTGATATTGCGCGAATATATGCCCAAATGTTTACCCCATTACCTTCGCAGATTGTCGCAAATGATCTAAGAATACATGCAATTTTTTGCTGCTGCATTGATTCAATCCAGAGTGAACTTCGCAAATACCTGTGAATATACAAAGGGCATGGAATTCCATATAAACTATGAAAGTAAACAACAACAGCAGTACGTCAGAACAATATAAGTGTTTTCAAAGCCAAGAACCAGTTACAACTTTAGCTTTTAAGTCTTATCGGTCGATCGATCTTAAGAGAAAGTATCGAAGCAAGGCGATTCGCACCCTTCATGAATTTGATTGACTGAATTAAGCTCGGTGCAGGAAATCATATATTAAGCTTTGAGAAGAACGTTACTTTAGTAGTGTTAAGTCAGATGCGGAATTTTCTCAAAAAGTATTCAAACTGCTTTGATATTTGCGTAAAACTGGATTTTAGTAAAATATGCTCTAAACGTAACGAAAGATATCTGTATGCCAAAGCCCTTTCTAATATTGATATCTATGAATCCGTAATTCTTTGGTTGATCTACTTTAGTTTTAGTAATGTTACGTAGTGGTCTGCTATGTTGTATCTGAAGTCATGTTCCAGAGGAATCCTCATAAATCGAAACAACACGTATCTAGACGTTTGCATCACTCAGCTGTTTTGTTGCATATAGAGAATGGGATAGGGTAATATGTCACTACCTCCATTTCATCGACACTTGTGCTCTTTTGTTATAATATACGCGGTGCTTCGTTGGCTGTATATGTGTCAACCACTCCACCAGGCCATCTGAGTCGGTCGCGAAGGATTTCAATTCGGAAAGAGTTAATTTTCAAATTGGTAGCCCTCACTTGATAACGTCTTGGATGATAGACGATACATGGGCTCCTTGCTGGTTGTAAGTGGCCCACAAGGCCAGGAATGAAGATCACTGTCCTTCTACGCTCTCGAAACGAGAAGGTTGCGAGTGAAAACTATTTTTAGTTATATCGTGAAGGCTGTCTTCGGAAATAGAATAAAAAGAGACATTTTGCAGGAAAGGTTCTGTAGGAACTAAAACGGGACAGATTATGGCAGATCAAAACGGTGCCATACTGAGCGCCTCTAAGTGGAATAGGACCGAAGTAAATCAGCTCACATCGTTTCGAAGTTTCCCTCGTAGCAAGGTTTGTGTCCTGCGAATTAGGAAAGTGTTGAACTGCTGTATACACTTGGTCGTGTGTTACATTGTAGTCGCAGAGCTCGCATTTCACCATAATTTGGTAACTGTAATAAAGTGAGTTCGGTGTGTGTACCTAAAAAGAAGGTTGCACGACCGATGTTTCTTTAGTTTAGAGTACTGGTAACCTCTTCTTGCTTTGAATGCTTGTCTTGTTTTAACTGAACGACGTGATACATTTTGCTGTTTTGTGAATCTGGCCTTTTTCTTGCCGTTTTTCGGATCGTTTTCCTTTGCCTTCCATAGTGCTACTCAGCTCTTTTCTAGCAGATTTTACTAGGACTGTCCTTTGACCAGTTTTTAATGATAACGCCAAATTCAGTGCAGTATCCCAAGCCCGTACATGTATTGAGACTGAGTCACATCCCAGTGACGCAAGTATCTCAAGTAGTTGAATATTGCCCCAAAATGGCCAGGTATACTGTTTATATTTAAAAGCAATTATTATGAAAAGTACGACTTCCATTTGATGGACTAGTATGGTACTTTACTGGCGAAGAAATGAAAAGGGCAGGGACGGGCAGTTGAATTTAAGGATGATGGCAAACTTGAAGAATAGCTGTATTCAATCTTTTATATTCTGTCTTGTTTTTGCCAAGGTCTCTCAAGAATATTTTGTTTCAACAATAAGAACAAGGTAGGCCCCTTGTGAAGAGACTGGTGATCATTCTAAACAAGGAGTGTATTAGTAGTACTAGCTCAGTAAAACCCTCATTCCGGATAAGCTTAAGTTTGCGACAGACACTTGTCATATGAAGGTCTAGTAAATTGTTGTGACGAAAACTGATAGGATTAAATGAAAAGAAACATTCCCACAAACTTAATATGTGCGGGTTATATGTTAATTTTTGTATTTTTTTTTGAATTATTTTATTTTCCGTATTCTCACTTTGCAGATGTAACACCGATAACGTATCAAGAGCCTGCACACTGGTGTTCTATAGCGTACTACGAGCTCAATAGTCGTGTTGGCGAACCGTTTCATGCGTCCAGTACTAGTATCATTATAGATGGCTTCACGGATCCCAATACTAACAGTGATCGCTTCTGTTTAGGTGGCCTTTCAAACGTGAATAGAAATTCAACGATAGAAAACACTCGTCGGCACATCGGCAAGGGAGTACATTTATATTATGTCGGGGGTGAAGTGTTCGCCGAGTGTCTTAGTGATAGCGCCATATTTGTGCAAAGTCGTAATTGCAACTATCATCACGGTTTCCACCCGACTACCGTTTGTAAAATCCCACCTGGTTGCACATTAAAGATATTCAACAATCAGGAATTTGCGCAGCTCCTATCGCAGAGCGTAAATCATGGCTACGAGGCTGTGTATGAACTAACCAAGCACTGCACTATACGAATGAGCTTTGTGAAAGGCTGGGGAGCCGAGTATCATCGACAAGATGTTACAAGTACACCTTGTTGGATTGAAGTACATTTGCATGGTCCTCTTCAGTGGCTAGATAAGGTGCTGACACAGATGGGATCGCCACACAACCCTATTTCGTCGGTTTCGTAATTGTTTGTGTCATCTTATGTCCAAAGTTTGTGATATGTAAACCTTACCGATGTGGTGTTTTGATGTTTACAAGAAGGCTCATCAACTTCGAATCTTTGTAAATGAAGAGCTCAGATTTATGTAAAAATATCATCTTCGAACCTCATATTGAGATGCTGCTCCCAGCAGCCTCGGTTGGTTTCCCTGGTGTAAATTGCTCTATTTTGTCCCCTAAGCCTTTTTAGAAGTAATACTCACAGAACCAAACGTACTATGACGTCTTCAGACGTTTGACAAGCATTAACCAGAGCTACATGCATCGACATACGTTAGATTATCGCCCATTCGTAATTGCTTAGATCAATAACCTAATACCAACACCGGCTGTGATTCGACAATATATGAATGACGGTTTCCCGATGTACGTTGAAGATATGTACGGGAGAACCCAGCCACACTTCGTCGTACGATGGCGGTTTCAAGTTTTTGCCACTGCTTGGTGAACTGTTCTCATTTGCAGAAAGTAGACGGTCTTTAGTGGCATGTTAATTGATGTAGTTATGGTCTCGACATCACCAAGTTTCGTTAGGCATTCATGTACTTATACAGACCCTAAGCGTAGTTATTTTTAGACTAATCAAGTGATCGATTAGCACTTTGGTCTTAAAATTGGACGTTTTTATTGGTGTGTCTTCTCTTGTTGCAATCGCATGGATTTTTTCCATCTACAACTCTGCTAGCGGGGTGGGGGATCAGCTCGTGAAGCAAGTGCCATTGGTATGTGAACTTGTTTAGCGAAGGCTCTCTCAATCAGAATGTCCAGTCATTTGGGGAAAAAAAGGAAAGATAACCTTTTCCCCTGAAGGGCTGAAAAGCTGGGAAAGGATGTATTTTCAGTGTAAGAGCTTCCAGTTTAGGCGTACATAACAAGATGTAAAGTTGCTAGTAAGTGGCCCTTGTTCTATCGTTTTATGGTATTAGCTCACTTAAACCCAAGGGTATTTGTTGGACAAAATTTTCGTATGAAGTATACAGTTTTCTACAGCAATGTCGTCTGCGATTGTCCGATAAATAACAAAGTTTTATCAGCGGTTAGAAAAGCTGTCAACCGCATATCTCAGAACCGAATGACTGATCGTCTTTTTACTCTGACTCTGAGGGAGGACTATTATTTTTTTCACAAACGATGGACCAGGGCTGAATAAAAGTATATCCACACGCAGCAGAACAATATGCCTGCGCTCAGTCGAAACTACGGTAGTAATAGTGTAAGCACATCATGGTTACCAGGTGTTTTTGCTCTTTCCTGGCATGGATTTTCTTAAAAACCAACCCAAAAGACACCCATAGTAAGGGGGAAATGTCCAGAAGCCGCCTAAAGCATAAAGCATGCGCAGGCAACCGATAAGAGTCTTTGCGCTGTTAAGCCTGGTTCCCACTGCGGGATAAGGCGTGTCGTTGTCGTTGTCCTTATCCTGCTTCAAGACAAAGTGGGAACCGGTTGTCTTGTCTTGTCTTGTCTAGTTTTGA
>JAAAKL020008370.1:0-15992 GCA_010016065.2 Carybdea cf. marsupialis auct. non (Linnaeus, 1758)
TGATGATGATAATAATGATGAAAATGATAATAATGATGAAAGTGATAATGATGATGATCATGATGATGATAATGATGATGATGATGATGATGATGCTGGTATGCTGGTGGAGGATAGGATACTGCTGGTGCTGACGACGGTGGTGCAGGTGCTTATGATCAAGATTATTGGTAGAAGGAGCTATAGTAATCGAGAGACGAATTTGCTGAATGGAGTAGAATGTTATAATTAGGATGATGGTAATAATAATATACGTGTTTAAACATGCTGTTAATACTCCCGATAGGAATTACAAGAGAAGAATGTTTGTTGTTAGGATAAGTTCGTTTGCTTCCTTCTCTTATTCTACAACTCAGAACATGAGCTGAATGCAAATCATATTCACTTTTTACTTCGTGCTTTTCTCCTGAAATTTGGAAGTTTTATTTACTTCGAGGCTATGAGGGGTCCATACCAGGAAATATATTTTTTAACTTTGGCCATTCAAGAGTTATATGACATGCGAAGGGGATGCTGAAGAAACCGTCAAAACTTGTAAAATGGGCAGGAGTGTTTAAAGTTCTGTGGCTACCATGCGTCTTGTTATCGGCAGTGGTGTTCTTTGCTTTCCGAGAAGCTCAATTTGACATTTGCTCTCGATGACTTTTCGATCCTCTGTGTCATACAAGCCCAAATCTGTGGCACCAGCCTGGACTGCTATCGCATTATGTAGTATGTAGATCCTGTGTCAGTCATGAGAGTGTAATACTGAGCTAGAAAATTGATCTCTTAAGGTAGTGGCCTTGTTAATGGCACGTTATTCTCAAATGCATTTGAAACATCATTTGTCACGTTTCTAAGATTTCTATCCCAAATATCAGAACAAGAAGATAAAAAAGGTGAAGAGCATCTAATGTTCTCCCACCAGGCTTTCCACTTAGCAGTAAGTTGGAAATTGAGATTCCTTTGGCCAATAGTAAAATTGTTTTGCACAAAAGCTGGTACACTTCCCTGTCGCTTAGAAGATGAACTCAGAAATGTTGATCTTGTAACACCTATGAATGGTTTAAAGTCTATGGTTACCTATAAAAACCTACAATCCTAGACGCAGCAATTATAAATTTACTCTGTCTAAGTTAATTTCAGGTAGTGACTGGTTTTTCCCTCGCATTTCTCCTTCCCGTTGCTCTTTGTTTTGCTCCTTCAGTATTACGATCTCTTGACCTTTTTCTTTTATCTTTATTCAACAGAAGTTGGATGTCATATTTCCCTACCTCAGTATGATGACGAAGAGAGTTGCAAGAAAAATCGCAAAGCCAGTATCATGCGAAATAGGTATTTCTATAAATTATCAAAACCAGTTAAATTCGACGATCCAGAGAGAAAACCAATGGATTTAACATTCCCGATGCTTGACCAACCAACGCTTAAAGTTGTTACGAAATGCATGATGGATAAATTTACAGCACACTGGTGTAATCTGTATTTTCATGGAATGTTAAAGAGGAATAATGTAACCGTTGGAAAGGTTATGGCTGCTTTCAAGGAGAAGACATTCGACAGTTACCAAGACTACGCAAATGTCTATAATGCTTTCATCAAAGCTAACGTTGTAAGTAGCTTATTCAATTTGATTGCAAATACAGTTTGTTACATTGCTTTAAGGGTGTTATAGAATGCGGATATAGGATTTTAGTTTCCATTCCATTTTCCCAGAGATAAACTCTCTTTACAACTACATAATCCAAGAATTCGGACAAACCCATAGACCCGATGGCTCTCCTTTCATGGTAAACTCATCGATAGGTTTGTTTCCTAAACTACGTAGAGCTGGATGTCGAAATCCAATAATGCATAAATTGTAGATAATGAGGCGACTAGAAAATAAAGTTTGCTACCATTTGAGTCACCATAGCTAAGTTGGTAGGGCACCACGCCACATATACGTGAATTTCCGGTTAAGATCGCATTATAATATTTTTGATTTTCTCTAGCAACAAAATAAAATCTAATTGGCCTGAAACACGTACGTGCTTGTGGTACCTCAATGATTAACGGAGGTTGTAAACTTTTGCACCTTTTACCTACAAAAATCCTTTTGAAACGCTCTAAATTCTGTCAGGCGGGAATGAGAGCCGCATTTTCCTTACTGTGTAAGCATCATCCGTATACATTCTTTTCATTTATTTGCAGGAAAATCCGCTTCCATATTTCAAAATCCCCTCTGCAGCACCCAACTATCCAAGGATAACAGATGGAACTAAATGGATGGAAGACAAGTATTTCGTGGAGCAAAGGCTGGCAGGCCTGAATCCTATGCAGCTTCAAAGAGTAACATCTACAGGTATGATCCCGACGACTTTAAGTGACTTGAATGGTAGACCCCGAGTCGTCAATGTTGTTTACCCCGCTTCACTCCTCTCGGCTTTTTGAATCTATCTACAATCACGTATCCTGAGGGGTATTGGGTGCTAGGGGTACAATCAAAGCCCATTTGATTAATTGCGTAAAGCGGACATTTGATTGACACTTTTATTTTCTCTTTTATTACACACATGCGTATACGCATATGGACTTTGTCGTATCAGGGCTGTATTTTTCAGATCTCGATCAGTAGTGCGTTATATTTCAATCGTTCATGTTCTTTTATAAATTATATAAAGTACTCAAAGTAAACGCCTATTTATGGAGTCAAACAGCTTTTCCTCATCATTGGGTTACTTATCCAATGTGATTACTGTTTTGATTAAACTATTATTGTTAATTTTTTTTCAGAATTATTTTGTTTAATTATATTTAAAATATTCCCAAAACTGTCATGTCTCTTAGGGGCAAATCAACGTAAATTAACATGCGTATTTGAGTCAGTTTTATTACCTCATTCACAATTTTTCTTGATTAAGGACGAGCAAGCTGTTGGCGTGATACCATAATAACATTTTGGGGGTTCTGCCTGTGAAATAGACGTCATGAATTTAAAAACATAGATATATAGATAGGCAATCAGACAATTCTTGCAGAAGGAGAGAGAATAACAATCTCCATGTAAAATATCCCTTGTATGCGTGTTACTTTCCGAGCACTTCCGTCTCTCAATAAAACGCTAATGCACAAATAATCACGACCACAATGTTGTACTACTGTTAATTCATTGTTGACTCATTTTCAGAAAGAGACGTAAAGCCGTAGCTAAGCAACAACGTTGGAGCTCTTATGTTGTCTTTGTGATGTGTTCAGCAAACTGTCACTGGGACGGAAGACAAAACAACAGTTCAAGTCTTTTACCAAACAGTGATCAGTATGTTATCCAGGCCTTTCAAATGATAGATTAAGGGACTTCACCCCCCCCCCCACACACACACACACACACGCCACAAAAAATCGAAAAAAGTATTTCTGAATCAATGCTAGGCGGTGGAAATAGAGTTTCAATCACCCTTTACCTGCTAGTCAAGTTATTTACACTTGCAAGCAATTTTTCCTGGGGTTTAGAACATCGTTGAGTATATTACATAGTATGACGTTTCCTTGTAATCCCTTCAGGTGACATAGGAATCAACTGGGATGTGCTATTTGCAAAACTCAATCGTAAATTCGATTGGGAAGGCGTAGTGAAGCGAGTGATAGGAGAAGAAATTGATTTGAAAACCGTAAGTAAACTATTTTTATTGATGAATTTTAGAAGGCAGTAAATATGGTTTGTTAATACCGTTAATGACTTTGTTACTCTGGACACGTCTATTAAATTGTATCTATCATTGGAAGAAGTTTAAAGATCTGTATTTTCTGACATAGCAAAGACTAATTGGGTTTAGTTTTGTTTAGTTAATACTAAGTTACCTACCATTACATTTGTCTGACGTAGTTCGGAGTAGTCGCTGTTGTCAGAAATAAAACGTTTTTCCAAATTTGGGAGGAAATGATTTCACGCCACAAACTCTCAAGACTGACCTCGGAAAATCCGGGTGTGAGCATGTCCCCAAGATGCTGTTTGAATAAGGAGATGAAAAGTATATCATTATATTTCAAATGTATTTCAAGATTTATTTGAATTAGGTGATAACTTGACGTAGAAAATCTGAATTATGCAGTAATTCTCGATAAAAGTTTTGAACCATTTCAAACACTTCTAATAGCTAGTTCGAATTAGGTGACAGCTCGAATAACAGGACAGTTCGAATTAGGTGACAGCTCGAATAACAGGACAGTTCGAATTACGCGACAGTTCGAATAACAGGACAGTTCGAAGTAGGTGATAGTTTGGATTAGGCGACAGTTCAAACTAGGCGGATTTGAATACATGCGAGTCTACAGTAGTGGAATAGTAGGCGATTTTGAAGGAATGAGGACTTGACTAATTTTCTTTGTTTGAAGGGAACAATAAAAAATACTTAACAACTGAGTCAATAAGCGTCAGAATATTTAAAAATACTTTGGTTAGAATCCTTGAAATAACCGTCTTCATGCCTTTACTATTAACATATCCCATGGATGCGATGGTCATTGCGACTCACTCTATTTATCACAGCCACTGTCTTCTGTATAGTACAGTCAGCACCTGTATAATTGCTCCTAATTAATAAAAAAGGTTGTTTGGAGTTCAATCGATAATTTCCATTCTACTAACGGTATAAGTAACAAGAAAGCAAGACCTCATTTACTATTATGCTGATTGAGTATATGCGTTGTTGGTTTTCAGTTGACAGAGCTATGACTAAGCAATATTTGTCTATATGTACGAATCTGGTGATATTTCTTAAGTGTTACCAATCAAGTCGTCCCGGTCCTGTGACGGTGATCTACTAATATGAATAAAGTGACACAAGTCAGGCATTCCTTACGCTGGCAGTACCAATCATAAAGTATTAGTTTCTTTTATGGAAATGAGGAATCAGAATTTTGTCTCGTCCTCAAATGATAAAGTTTTACTGCTCGTCCGACATTAATAAAAACTGTACGTACTTTCAATGCGAACAATGTTAAGGGAGTTAGTTGATAGATTGATAGCAGTGGAACTTGTTCTGTTATGGATACATCTAGTGTAACTGTCTTATCTACTCTTCTCTTAATCAATGTCAGAGGGTGTTTTGTTTTATTGCATCTTATTACTGTATTTTAGGCTATCGATAACTGTCTGGTTTACGCAATTGAGTATCCACTATACGACGAAATTCCCCACGTGCAAGATATTATGGACCCAGATCTCGAGGATGAGAGAGTAATGAGGAACAGTACGTCACCCATAGCCCTTTTTGCTATTGGAAAATCGGAGAAAGGTTCAGCGGAGCTGAAGGTGGTAGCTATCCAGATGGACTACAAGCCAGGTATGATTTCCACAATCAATTGTATCATTTTACACCATTTCTATTCGAAGATGTCATAAAAATGAGGCATTATCTGAGTGAGAGCGTGAAGATGAAAATCGTTGACAACTTTGATGAGATGATACGTTGGAAATATAGTGATTAGACATGTCGCTATATAGTCGAAGAAGCATTGATTAAACTCTTCTAAATACTTAAACTTGTAGCACACTTGAAGGAATGTTGGCTAATTTATACTCATCGGAGATGATCATGCGATTAGATTCTATAACCAGATCATGGCTAGTAGTACATTTTGATGATAGCTCTTGAACATGTGAAATGTGCTGTTACATTCAGAGTTTAAGCAACGGTGTTTTAAAGATAGGCAGTATCAATTGATCATCAAAAAGGTGTACATTTAACAACTACGCACTATTGGCGGATGGGTTTTCCAAGTGTAAACAAAATTTGATCATGTAAAAAGCAACAACGGGTATCTTTTCAAAGAATAAGTACATTAATTCTTCGAATCTTTTAATCATCTTCCTTCAACGATATTCTAGGGTGCAGAAAAACGCTTCTTTAACTGTTTGCCCTCGAATCTGCTATTAAAAACCATTCACAAAGCTTTATTTGTCTCCTTCTCTGTAATTTCCTTCGAATTGGTAAATTATTATCTTAACTAAGTCGTTTCTTTTTTATTTCAGAGGCACCTGTTTATACCCCGTCGGATGGATTAAATTGGACGATCGCAAAGGCAACTGTTCAGACAGCTGATTTTGCTATGGTGGAAATTTATCATCATCTCCTGCGCACGCATGTTCGTATGGAACCCTACTGCGTCTGTTTTTATCGACATCTCTCTGAAAAGCATCCGCTGATGCAAATTTTAAAGTATCACTGCCGTGGTATGATTCCAGTCAACAATTATGGATTCCCCAAATTGACTAACCAGCAGGCGTATATGCATAAACTGTTTGCTATGGGGCATGTTGGGACCTTTAAGTTGCTGAACGTTGGCTACCAAAGTATGAGATGGAAGGATGATGATACTTACGAAGACTTGCGGGTAAGTTTAATGTTTCATTGAAGTTACTCTGAACCAAGATGTGAGGTGGCATTAAACTTACCACTGGGTCAATTTGCATATTCAGTTCATTTAAGCTTTTGCTAGACACTGGTTATAGCAAGTCGGCCGGAGTGAAAGATTATGTGTATTCAGTAAGAAGTTTTAGAATAAGAGAGGATTGCAAAATGCTATCAAACTGCTATTTAAGTGCTATCAACGTAGAAAATTTGAGCATATAATATTTTTTGGAATACTGTGAAATTTTGGTTCTTCGTAATAGTGTATACTCATTTTTTTTTTATCTCTTTCCAACCATTTGCAAATAATCATCGATATTATTCAATTATCATTATTTATTGTTGATTCGTGATATATAGGCCTACCTGCGAATTTAGGAATTTTGCAAGTTGTCTGCTAGTCTAAGTTCGTAACCGCGAAACTTTCTACCCTGGGAAGTTTCTACCTTTAAAGTACGCAGGATTTGTGTTATTGGGTCTTGATGGAAGTGCTCAAATCATAATCAAATTAATATCTTCTAATAACAATCCAATGAGTCTTTTAGATAGTTTTACTATCCCATGAGGTTTTTAAATGTTTTGAGACATAAACTCTCCTAGCTTATTCTTGCATGTACGATGTCGTAATACCATTGATTTTCTGTTCTTTTCTCGTAGTGAAATTACCTGTACAATTTGATATTGCTCATGCCAATTTGCTTATTTTTTGCCTATTTTTCAGAAAAGAGGAGTCGACGATACTACTTTACTGCCATACTATCCCTATCGTGACGATGCAAAAATCATGTACAATTGCCTAAGGGAATTTGCTCGAGATGTGGTGGAGACGTAAGTTTTTCTCATCTTGTTATAACAATTAGCTTTCTGCCATACACTGGTAGTAAAATAATGTTCATAGTTAGAACAATATCTGGACCAGTGGCGCACAATTTATAACTCCTTTCAGGCTTTTACAATATGCAATTAGTCCACCAAACAGTTGCAGCACTAAAACACTGTAATAGCGGATCTGTTTATAATGCTTAACAAACTGTGATTTTGGAGGCCTTTCAATTTTGATGGGACCAAATATCATTCACTATACAACATTACTCATAAAAAGATTTTTAGTTGTACCCACAACCCACAAAAAAGAAAACAAGATAAATTAATATATGCAACGGAGCCCTATGATCAAGCAAGAAATTAGCTTTCTTGTTTGTGTTTGGGGGAGTGGGGGGCGGGGGCGGATGCTGTATCTGTCTTCCATCCGTGCACATTAAAGGTAAAATTCTGCACTTTTACCATTTCCATTTTCACTAAATAAACTCTCACATGTACATCTTTTCTTAAATCGGACAAAGCAAAGCAAGGATCATTTGTACCGTTGGTCATCTTATTTTGGAGCAGGGACATGAAGCGACAAACCTATTCATTTGAGGAACTTAGGCAACGGCCACCCGCAGCCCTTTGCATCGTGCCCGCTGTGCATTGAAGTTTGCAGATATTTTCTTATCTTTTAAGAATGTAGATTTTCCAGCCTTTATAGACCAATAATGTAGGTCACTCAGTTAAAAATATTCTGTGATTAGGGAATAGGTTACTCTGGGGTGTTGAATAATTATTCTGTCCTCTTTTCAGAATATTTTTAGAATTCCACGCTTCCTGATTTATTTTAATTTTCAAACATTCAAGCAATATCACCTGTGTTTCTAACTTTCATCGCAAAATTGTGTTGGTGAACATTGATTCCAGCCCCTAAACCTACTGTTTAAAACCCGAGAGTACACATCACTCCACACTCTACCTCCATATTCAAAACTTTTTAAGACTCAGATCAGTAAGAAAGGAAAGTAGGAACAGATACCGAAGCCCTGAAGTCATAAATTCGTATCTGGAACCTGCAACCTACAAACGTAGTCAATGCGCGAGGATTGGGCACAGCTATAATGCATATGAAAGTTGTACCTCTACACATTCTCCCTTGCTAATTCTTGGTCACCAATGTTCTCATTATAGCAACTTTCTTTTCTTCCATAGCTACTACAAGACTGACGATGACGTCAGAGGAGACACTGAGCTCCAGTCTCTCACGAATGAGTTATCAGCAGATGGAACGTTGAAACCAGATGGAGGAAATGGAATGGTAACTTAGTTTATTTTAAGAAATGCCTTAGGGGTCATTATATCTTAGAAGATCTATTTTTGCAATTTTCTCCTAGTATTCTCATGTCGAATATAAAACTTGTTATCTTGTTAGGTGATCTTGTTAAAAAGTAACAATATTGATAGAAAAGAAATAACATTTCAAGGAATTTGCTATACCATCCTTGACGGACATCCTTGTCGGATAGACAAGAACCAGGATTAAATCAGAATAAAAGCTATAGGCAATGACAGGACTCGGTGCCTCGTTTTGGCTTTTGGCTAGCCCTAAAATGTGTTGAATACCTGCGGCATCACCTTTTAAGAGACCAAAAGAGAACTGTCAAATTTTAAGAAAAATATTCCGTACGTAAACACTAGGTTTGAGCAAGTGTCTATCTCTGTACTACTATCGTGTTTGTGAAGATGTACATTGTTGACATCGAAGGTTGTAAAACCCATTTCCGTTGCAAGAGAGAAGAAACGCTATAAATTGCAAATTTGCAACTGGAAAATTGATGTAGATACTTGTTACATAAAAGCTTGGCCTTTACTAAAAAGTAAGCGGGACCGTACTTTGACGAATATCGGTTTGTAATCAAGATGATAAGGCCTTGAAACGCTTACAATGAGCCTTAAAATACGATGAGCCACGGTTTCCTATTGTTAATTATCGTTTTTGATTCAAAACCACATTTTCCCGTTTCTAGGTCAAGGGGCTACCTGCATCACTTGGTAATAAGGCGGATTTGGCATCATTTCTACTATACGTCCTATTACCAGTTCCCCAACATACAGCAGTAAACTATCCAATTATGGAGTATGGTGCCTTTACACCAAACATGCCGACCAAGTTGTACTTTGACCCAACAGAGCATGAGACGGAACCATTCTTTTACACTCTTCCTGGAAAAAATATATCAATCGTAAGTACGATTTTATTCAAATATTATTTATATATTCTAGCCTCAGTTTCTTGAAGCCTCATATGGACTCCAAATTTAGTAATTTCTGATTTGCTACGATGTCATGGTGCGCAAAGGGAGAATTTGGATGTAAAGTATGTTGTTGTTGAAATTCCAAACATGGGAAATCTTTCAATTTACAGCATAACACATTTGTTTTAGCCACTGCATATGGTCTCGCATCCACGCGCTCTCTGTAGTGTAACATTGTGCGAGCCGCCTACAGCATTTTTCACTTTTTGTTGATAGTTTCATTGTAGACTAGGGACTTCGGCGTCTTCACAAGAGGAACGTAGGCCCGAAGAAGTCTTAAAATTGAGTGAAATGTTATCCTGAAACCTGTATCTATATTGTTTTCTTTTTTTTCTTTTAGCTTCAAGGATTTGTATCCGTTAATCTTGGCACCATTCGTTACGACAAGTTATTTGACTACTACAAAGAACTTGAAGACGACGAAGGAAAGAACGTTGTCTACTTCCATTATAAGAAACTGATGGATGAAATCAAGCCAATGATGGAAGCAAAGAATAAGGAGAGAATAGAGGAAGGACATTTATCTTACCCTTATCTGATTCCAGGATGGATTCCAAATAGTATTCACACATAGTATTAATCGAAAATAGAAATCTTCAGTATCTTATTATGGGAAACATATCCTATATATCAAAATTCCTCCATTGGAAAGCACAAGAAAATACATTAGTGACACTTATTCAAGTGTCATTGCTTGCATGTAGTATGTTAGTATCTGGATTAATGTGCAGTAATCGATATCGGTCACATGTTAAAGTAGTATTCGACAAAAAATAGCACTAGAGTCTCTTGAGATACCGTAAAATCTCAAAAATTATCTGCAGACCCACATATCGCAAGCAAACAGTACTTTGGAAAGTAGGTTCCCGAATTTAAGTGCATGTGCTTAAACTCAAAAAAAAACGAAAGGTAAAAAGGAGGAGAAACTGGCAATTCCATTCATTCTCCAGCTGTTACATCATGCATGGATCAGTACATGAGTGATAAAACACACTTTGTAGGAAAAGCGCAAAATTTCCATAACATGCATACATTTGAATTGTCTTAAACACAAAGTAACATCCCAAAATAACCTCCCAAATTGAAGGACGTCCTAAATATAGGCGCTGCCAAAAGTGGTCACGAAATTTATAAACCCTGAGCTTACTTTCGGGGTTTTATGGCACAGTAGAGTTCTGTTTCGTGTCCTTTTTTTGTTAATGCACTTCAGACAGATACAAGAGGATAATATTGATTGTGGTATGCAGGGAGGATGGTAAAGTACAAATTTTACGAGACCCTGCGTCCATCAGTTTAGCACCTGCGTCCAGTTTTCTTACCAGTGATTAAATATAATCTTCCATAATAATAATCTTCCTTTCTTTCGATTATTGATATGTAAAATATACCTGCAGATGGCTATCTGTATATGTGAAACTTAGATTAGACGCTGCCTACTTTGCAAGTCTATGAAAATACAGAATATTCCATTTACAGTTTTTAACTTATGGCTGCTAGTAACAACGATCAAGGTTCCGCTCGGGCGATTGTGATCTGTATTTTATTAACTTTAATTTACTTTGCTGGACAAGATATACAAGATAAATAATATAGATGTAACCAGCGGGGGAGGGGTCAGGGGAGTCCAGTGTTCCTTACAAAGCCTACAATTCATACCAGAACTCGTTATATGATGAATTATATCAAGTGAATCGACTTCATTCTGAAATGTGACAACTGTAAATGTCTTTTCTGGCCCAAACGTTCGTTTCCTGCCCAAGGTGGTTATATTGATGCTTCTAAAGGAGTCGATGGTAACCTCTTGTGGAACCCTGATTAAGAGACACTTGATTACAGTAAAACAACCCATGCTCTTTCTAGGTAGCGGGGGAAAGAGGGTGTGGGGCCGAAGACCAAATGAATTTGACAGGGCCCTTTTAAGTCATTATACAGATCACGTGAGGTCGTGCAGTGGAGTGTCCGGACGCACTGTGTTTTCTCTTGTCCATCTAGATCCCAATTTGACATTTCCACTACATAGGACGTATAACACTTTTTTGTTGCCATTAGTACGCAGGGATATGAGCCATGAAACCGTTAGCATACCCTATAACCATCGCTGCAAAAGAAAACTCTCAACTGGTAGTCAGGTATTCGAGTAGTTTGCAATCAGTTTTCGACATTGCTGGAGAGAACCAGTGAAAAGTAATGTACATTTAATATTGGCAGTTTTTATGCCCTTCAGCTGTGAAACATTAGTTACTCGCTTTAGCCCCCCTCCCCTCAATGCGTACCAACATTTTGAATTACACCGTGTCTAAATTAAACTGAGGGGTCGACTAAATTTGAAGTTGCAACCATTGTCAAATAGTGTTTCCGAAGGCATGCCTTGACAAGTCAGTAGCCGTAAATTAGGCACCCAACAGGACGTTCTAATAGTCCTTCACGATCAACTGATAGCTCTACAATTAGAGTAAGACATAGAAAGTAGTGAAAACGTGATGGGTGAAGCCTCCTTTATTTCCGATTTCTTTTTAGAGATCTCGTCTAATAATACAGAGGTCACGAAACCTGTTAAGATTTTATACTTTTTTATGCGTTTCTATTTTTTCTTAGTTTAACTGTGCTGATGAATTTAACAATTGAAAAACTTAATGTTGTTCTAAGTGCAATTTGATTATTAAGATGTAGGGAGAGAGGTTGTGATTAAACCGAAGGGACTCGAGGGGTTAAAGATCACTCTTCTGTCACTATTTTTCACCGTAGCATTTTTAAAAGCAGGCTTGAAAACTCCTTTTACCAGAAATCATGAATAGTCGAGATTTTATCAATACGTTTAAAATGTCGCATCTAACTCTGGCATCGGTTAGCAAACCTTGACTATGTGGACGATCGTTACACCGTAAACATTTGATGATTTCAAATGATGTTGATAAATCATAATGCTTAGAAGACTTGTACTACTCCATAGTGCTGTCTTATAGATATACCAATGGAGTTTTGGTTTACTAGTACCAACTGGCCAGGCCTCTATATGAATGCCATATTTTACATTTTTAAGAGGACTAAATAGTTATTAGTTCCTACAGAGTCCATTAGCATATTCTTTTACAAACAATAGTAGAAAACTAGCTATAACCAGTTAATGTCCCACTAATGAATAGTCATTCTTCTATGTCTTTTATTGTGTAAAGAAATGAAGCTTCAAGATCGTAATCTTTAAGGGTGTGTCTATGGAAATAACCTAACTTGTTGTGTCGTACTTCCTTGTAAATACTAAATACTTATAACATTGCACTCTCAAAGAATATATTGTAAAGCACCATCCACACTCTTTTATTTGCAAATTTCTGTTACCACTGTGCGCGTTCTTTCGCAGTATGCGCCAAACAGGTACCGGCACCGATTCACACACTTCGTTACATCTTCATGTCACAGATTTACTAAGTTACGAGCCTCCGGTACTCAGAATGAACATGATGCAACAAACAGATGCAATTATAAGAACAAATGCCATAATATGCATTTTTATTTGTATACGCAAATCCAATTGCGATAGAATTAAACTGCCATAACATAATATGCTACCCGTCTTCGTTTAAAAAATTGAAAATAGGTGATATCTCTGTATAGGATTCTTGAATGGCGCGCACGCACTTGGTCAAGGCGAATTACTATTTTCGAGCACAACTTCATTTACACAATTTCTGTACAAGAATCTAGTTTATATTTATATATAGGATCATATGACTTTATACTTAACGCTAAAAGAGTTTAGCTCAACCTCAACACGCTTTCTAAGTTTCAAAATGACGTCCTATTATAAAAGTTGTATAATTTTGCAACATCCCTTCCTTTAAATGTAATAATAGTGAGCTTTGCGTATCTATAATTAATTAAGGGTTTGCATTCTTTTTTTCCATGACTTAAATATTTTTCTCTGAAAGGTTACAAAGCAACAATAGTTGAAGATTACAATCAGCCTTGTAAGATCTAATTCTAGGAATAATAAACAGCTCCCAAAAATTTGTCGTATTCTTGAGAAAAGTTTATAGCGCTAATCCGTGTTGGGATGCTCTGGATTGCATTGGCTCATGTGCTTCACGCTAGACCTATTTTATCAGCGGGGACACAAGGCCTTCGCCCATGGGCGTCTTTAATATAAAATGGAAGGAATCCTTGATATTTGAGAAATGTAGGACAGGTAGCCAAAAGTTGGCTTGCAATTTAACTCAAGCCCATTTGTGAGGTAGAGTGAGTTTTGAAGACAGTCAAATTGGTGAAGCAGAGCCATTTCACAAGTATTTAGTTCTATGTCTAGCGCCACATTCTCTTGCCCATTATAAATTATAATTAAATTATAAAAATTGGAAAGAATAGATATCAAAAGCAACTAATCAGGGCGGATTTGCTGTCAGATTACTTCATACGTCGGCGGTACCGAAAAAGATATGTGCTGCTTCCAACGAATTGTTTGGCCTTTGTGCTCATCTTCCACCGTGAATGGCGTTTGGGTAATAAATATATGTACGAGATCATTTCAAATGCGAGAGGGGACTTGGGTGGCGGGATGGATAGGTGAAAGGTGTCATGATTGGAAGAACGGTCACATTGGCGAACAAGCTTTGCATGTCAGCGGATGCCATTACATGGAGTTTGTTATCAGGAACGTGTCTCGTCATCTGCACAATAGTCCCCGATAACTCTATTAAGTATGTAGTGCAGGTATAAGGCTTTATAGTTGAATCCCGATGGTGTGTGATATTGTGAGTTGATGGACCAAGTGTAGAGATTATGGGCCTAAAATATGGGAAATATTCACCCGGCACCCATGGGGATCCATAATCACGATCCTTCAGAACCGACAACATACCATCGTAGAATGTGTTGAGGATTCAATTAGTCCCTCTTTTTACGTCTCTCTATTGGATCTCTTTTAAGCAATGTAAACTTGATCGGATCACGAGGTAACCCTGAAAGTACGGGCTCGTGTTTAGAAGGACCATCCGGTACCTAACCTTCTCTGTCTTTTTCGCTGTCATCACCGGGACTCGAATCGGTGACAAAATTTACATAACTTTTTATCCCTTAATTATCTTTTCAAATACTGACTATTAGTTTCTCTCTTTTCGATAACACTTTCCAACGTCCAATGGTTTTTTGACAGATTGACTGGCCAAATGCCAGCTGTTCTCTTGTCAAGCCGGATGGGTCTTTGTCAGACTACACACCCCTGATAAACAGTTCTGTTAACTCGAACTACCCTAAATTGACAGGAAAAGCCACTGATCAGGCTAACTAAAAGTAAAGGGTAGCTTGGGACTTGCGTCCTTTACTGTGTGAAGAAGAGACGGCTAATTAACCATCTAGAACGTCCAGTGGGACTGCCTCCCACGGGCCGGATAAGAGCACTAGTAAGAATACGGTCCGGTACTGTATCCCAACCCTAACCCATATGTAGTATTGTACAGATATACTAACCGCTCCACCTTCCCTGGGAAGGGTATTGATTAGAACAGATATTACACATTGATCTTAGCCAAAGGGCCGAAGAGCTTGTCAAGTCAAATGACTCAACGAGATTGGTGTCCAAAACCAGAGCTAGGTTTGGTGGAGGATTGCGAGCTAATGTGTTCAATAGAGAAAATGAGTGTGTTATCATCATGTTTGAACTAGCTAAGTTGGTAGAACATGCGCCATAAAAGAGTTATGTCAAGCGTTCAAATCTCCGAGGAAACACAATTTTCTAAAATCTTTTGAAGTAATGATTCTGATTGTTTTTTTTACATATAAAATCGAGTTAGCTCAATCAAATTTTCTATCAAACGATGATTCTGAAAAGCTGATGCTTTAGATTCTTTCCTCTACATGTTTTCTTCGAGGTGTTGTAACGAAGGGAGCGACAGCCATAGACTTGGCTGTTGCAAGAAACGCTTAACCCTTTTAAGTGCGTTAAGTCTAGAGAAAGCAGATGAACTGACCTACAGTCAACGGTGAAACTAGCAGAGGCAGAAGCTTGATTCCAAGGGCGGGATTAGCCTCGCAAAGGATCACTGGTCGGTTGCACCCCAGAGGAAGAAAATGACAGGAACCTACAGTTCCAAAAACACCCCCGCTAACAATATAGCTATAAATAGCCACAAAAACGGCAAGTCATTTGTAAGGAACACAACGCCCATGGTGTTGTAGTCTCAAAGAAGCTCTAAAGCTCCAAAAAGTTTGGCAACTGGCACACACCTCTCTCTACTTAAAGTTTTCCTTTGAAAATCGACAAAGAAATAACACTTCTTATGCCTCTAACTTCAAAATATGAAATAAAGACGCCAAGATATTTCTAAGGAACCGGATCCCCATGGTGCTGTAGTCTCAAAGGCGCTCTAAGGCTACAAAAAGTATGACCACATCCGCACACCTATTTATGCTTAAGGTTGTGTTTTGAAAAGCGACGAAGAAATCCTCCTTCCCAAGCCTCTAACTTCACAACGTGCCAGACAGACGGCAAGTTATTTCTAAGGAAGCG
>JAAAKL020008371.1:3664-15991 GCA_010016065.2 Carybdea cf. marsupialis auct. non (Linnaeus, 1758)
AACAACTTCCACAACGGAAAAAAAGAGTAATAAGAATTAAGAAGATAAAGAAAGAACGCCTACATTTTAAAAATAGTCCAAAATCGCTTAGCCAGTCCAATGCTTATTCCTTCTACAAAATAGATAATACGATGAGCGTAAGGCCACTTCAATTGATTTTCTTAATATTCGATTGATTTCCATAATTTTCGATTGCTGTCCAGTTCGTATTTCTTCAATAAAGTTTCAAATCTGACTATATCGGCTGAGTAAAACCCAAGGGTTGATATTTCTACGGTAATTAGATCTGTGGTCTTATAATAATAATAATTTTTCTTTTTTTTTTAACTTCAATACCATTTATTTGTGTACTCTCATTTAACATTCTCATTGTTGTCGCCCGGCAAGCTCATTGGGGTCAGCGAGATTTCTGGGTGGATTTGCAATGAAATAACAACTTCCACAACGGAAAAAAAGAGTAATAAGAATTAAGAAGATAAAGAAAGAACGCCTACATTTTAAAAATAGTTCAAAATCGCTTAGCCAGTCCAATGCTTATTCCTTCTACAAAATAGATAATACGATGAGCGTAAGGCCACTTCAGTTAATTTTCTTAAATATTCGGCTGCTGTCCAGTTCGTATTTCTTCAATAATGTTTCAAATCTGACTAGATCGGCTGAGTAATACCCAAGGGTTGATATTTCTACGGTAATTAGATCTGTGGTCTTATAATAATAATAATATTTTTTCTTTTTTTTAAACTTCAATACCATTTATTTGTGTACTCTCATTTAACATTCTCACTGTTGTCGCCCGGCAAGCTCATTGTGGACAATAATAATTTATTCGTTTTAACTTCTATGCCATTTATTCGTTTATTCTACTGATAACATTCTCACTGTTGTCGCCCAGCAAGCTCATTGGGGACAGCGAGATTTCTAGGTGGGTTTACATAGAAGGATAATCGCTATAAATAGGAATATCCATTGCTAAAAATAATAATGATGATGATAATCAGTAATTATCATTGATACATTCAAGAAGACCAAATTGACACAGTTTCCTGTTTAATGTTGATACAAGTGAACATTTAACAGGCTACAATGATCAATGTTAGCTTAATCATACTACTTCTGTCAGAGTTTGTGTGTGGGAGTAGACTTACGATCAAGATCTGTTTCACATGACACATCTCTGTTGGGGGTGCACTCAAACAAGAAATAACTACTTGCATTACATGGAGATATCAAGAGACACAAAATTGACTTGACATGCTTCTTTCAAACAGTCTGTTTGATGGGACGCACGCTTAAATGATAAAACAGTATTTTCATTAAAGGTGAATATGCAAGAGACACTAAATTAAATGTTATATAACAGTAATCTGAGGTCTTTTAATTTGGCGAAAATCAGCCTCATATCTCAAGTTCGTAAATCTTAATTTTGACAAGTATGTCCAACAAGTACATCATACAGTTTAACGACAGATTTTTTGATACGTCAGCCTTGAGCATCAAAAATGTTTTTAGAAATATCCTAGTTATTGAACTTTATCAGCTGCCACTGTAACAATTTAGCCAGCTAATCAACAAGAGTCTTAAATTTTGTAATCAACACACACAACATCGAAATGTGGAAGTGGCAGAATCTGTAGCATGCATCTGACAGACGCATATTTTGGCCTTCATTAGTACAAAAGCTGCAATCTCAATAACACGACCTCCTACAACGGATTAAAAATGAAAAATCAACGTTCGTTCGGTAATCTTTGCATATGCAAATCTGAAAAAATATCCGTAATTGATCGTGTTCATAAATTAAAACAATACCTACTATATCATAATTTAGAAACTTACCTGTCTCGAATAAGAATTGTGGAAAATCTTACAAGCATGAACAAGAAATTAATGTGTTTACAATCAGCATGGGATAATTTGTTTATTCTTTTACTTACTTTGCGAAAGGGTTCTCTCGTTTTGATCTTGAATTCTTTGTATTCTTTTCTGAGCAAAGTTTGTGAATTTCACCTGCCGTTTGTATGTGTTGTGGCACAGGCCATGTTCTACATGCGATCATTTGCGTGCCAGTAGAATCAGTCATGCTGCGCTTAACCTGTTGGAGATATTTATCTAAAACAATGTTTACAATGTTGACACCATATACTTAGAATTACAGCACTTCAGTGTCCGTGTACTTCGATTTTTCTTGTTCAATTGAAACACAGAGAGATTATATGCGGTAATGTCACGAGAATAGGGTTGTATTGAAATAAAAAAAACAACGTCATGTGTGTACTATGAGATGCTTAAAGGACATCCAATTGCGTCTGTAAAAATGAATTTACGATAAAGTATCAAATGATGATGCCCAAGGGTTTAATCTGCCCTTCACTTGCGGTTTTAGTTGCCCGGGACCACAATATAGCGCAAGGTATCATGCTGATACAAGCCGTTGACGCTTAATACATGCAGTAGTGAAACCTGAGGTTTGAGTCGTTCTGCAATAACCTTCGAGCAAGATATGACATATACTTTATTTCACAGTGTCAAAGAGAAAAATTGGAACGTGGCTATGATGAATAAAACCCATACAAGCTTCTTAGGTGGCTGCTATGTGTCTGTGCTCTCCGGAGAGTGGATAGGGATCTCGTTAAGATTAGTTATTAGCTAGGAGGTAAATATTGATTGTAAATCCCCTGTTAATGTACTTGGCACTGGAAGCATTCAATACAAATACTGTGCACGTCTCTTTCATTCTACTTATCAAAGCATGTAACGGCATAAACTAATTTTAGGTGATGTGTCATTGGACTGTCTTATTCTTTTTCTTGCTTCGTTTACTAGTATCAGGACGTTCGTTCATACCATACGCTCTCTGTTTTTCCTAACAACTCCATGTTCGTCTTCTGCATCCACTGAACTAGTAAGATGAAATGGGCTAGACTATATTTTCGTCTCCTTCTGTTTCAATTTATCTTTCTCGCTGCTATCAAATCTTTGATTCTGGTTCGCCTAAACCGAATCACATCATCATCATCATCGTCTATCCTGTGCTTACCTGATGACCTCAACAACGGATAACCCGAACCGTATCATTTAAAAATACTATCACTTTGCGTGAGATGTCGGACATACCTGCACCAGCTGCTGTACTGCACGTAAAATGAATTATGTGGAAAGATGCTGAACAGTTTTTCAGTCGAAACAATAGGGAAGGAACTAATAGAAGTAGCAACCAATACAATTTAAAAAGAAACCGAGAGCATACGAGCAATCCAAAATTTTTAGAGATCAGTGGCTAAAATTAGTGACTACACTTTTTCGTTATTGAAAACAATCAGAAACTCGATCTGAGTGGTCTCCTCTATTACGAAAAAAAGTACCTGCAGGTGCTGGGAATCGTTCAGGCTCCATTAATCATTCCGCTGCTATTATTTTCCGAGCTTTGCTACTAAAGTTTCATAAAAAGGTACAATTTTTTTTGCTACTCCACTCTTCTCAATATTTTTCTGGTGCTTTAGCCACTAAGTCAACACTTACGCCCATAACAATTTTTCTCAATTTTTTATTGTAATAAACTTTACTTTTGCTACACGAAATTCTTAGTGTTGCATTTTGTGTTGTGTAGCCCTTGATGACCCGTTTCATTTAGAGATGCATCTTATAATCTTGCAAAGAAGCTGAAGCAACTCAAGATTTCAAATATTTTGCAAATTAGCTTTTTCACCTAGACACGAAACAAAACAACAGGAGGCAATGCTGGTTCTGTATTCGCTTCAATCGGCCTTTCGTTAAGCCGGAATCGCCTCTCCTACGTTCTTTGGAAATTTAACTCTTAAATGGATAGACGAAGCCTCTATAAGATCTAAATCTAGGAAGCATTCCTAAACCGACAGCGGTAAGACGAAACACAAAGATCTGAAAGGTTTTAGGCGTACTCAATGTAATAAGGAGGTCCTGATAGGAAGCGACAAAGAAATCGGTTCATGAAAACTCTTGCTATTACGGAGTTTCTTATAATTCTGCTTGATTAAAAATGTTTGATGATTTAGAAGAGACAGGCTAATTTGTAAGGTTCAACATAATAAATTTCATGCTCCTTCAACACTTCTTCTTATCTGAAAAGTAAATGCTGCCTTCAAAAAGAGCTAATGATCTTCTTTATAAATTTAGTATTACAGCTACAGTTTCGACTCACTCTGTATTCCTGTTTTGTGGGAGTACTATGTTATGTTTAATTATTGCTAATTATAAATATGGGAACTTTCATCCCTTGCGTCCTCGATGAATCTGGCCCTGAACTGTACAAGCTTAAATTGTACTTTACTTTCTCTGTCTCTCTATCTATCTATATATCCATCTATCTATATAGAGCTATTCGTGTGTTTGCATGTCTGTTTTTTGTTCTCTTCCGATGATCTTTTCCCTCTCAAGTTCATTATTTTTCATCTCTCTGGACGTTCTCTCGATACTATACTAGAAGTGAGTTTTATTTTAGCATGTAACTGTTACACAGGTCATGAAATTTAAAAGTTTTACATTAGTTCTTCCAAGCTGTTGAAGCCATGGGAATCATACAAACATTGCATATCTATGTAAACAGAAATACATAGCTCAAGAATAGTTTGCATTTCTATGGTTGAAGCCAAGATGCAGCCCTCGACACTGTTGGCAACGGCAACCAGGCCCTTTCGATGACGTTTCTTGGAGGTCAGGCTCCATTGAACTCTCATAAGAAGTTCCATTGAGAAGTTCAATGTAAGTGACTCGTTCTCCTGTCAAGTTGATAATGAAAACGAGTCAAAATCAAAATGACACTACTGTATTTGTAATATGGCTCCTGAGCCGAAGACTCTCAAGTTTCCTGTGGAAGTTTTCAACAGTTGATGATTGTGATTGAAAAGTAGTCAAGCATCATGCAGAGCCTCAGTAAGCTAGAGTCAAATCTTTCGTTTTTCTTCCTCAACAGATTAGGTGAGTAACGATTATTTAAAGGTTTAAGCTTATTCGTTGTGTTCGCGTGTTCTAGTAGTTTTTATCTTCACTGAAGTCTAAAGTTTCATACATGTCAAGTTCAACCGCACGCACCCCATCGAAGAATAACATTAATATGTCTGTAACAAAATGAAACTTATGTATCAAGTATTACATTATATGTAGAAAGTCAGGGAAGCAATTTAGCAGTTAATAGGCCTATATTATGTACCAGTTTACAAGCGATACCAAAACGTACCGTACCGTACCGTTAACTCTTATTGAGGATTCCAACACCAGCCCAACACTTGCCCAGTTTATCTACTGGGGACGGTGATTCCGTTCATTATGCTGGGGCCCCATTTTATTCAACTTGACGGAATTTGACGGGGCTCGTTGATGGGTAAAAATGTCGAAGTAAACAGTAAACATTACAGAGGCCCGGTCGAAATTATATATAGGCCTAACGATCGATCCCACCCCAGATCCCGTAAACAGGGATGAAATAAATTCAAATCCTGTGAAGGTGAAGGGAAATATGGTGCTTGGTCGATGAACAAGGAATTTTTTGCTTATGTGTAAATCTTAAGTTAAGTAAGAGTATAGACCTATCAAGCTGTACCCGGTATGTTATGATATTGTATAAATGGTCAGTAAGCGATAAATTTACTCTCATTAAGTCCTGCATATTGTATAATATGTTTGATTTCATGAGGAACACATCATCAATAATTTTGGAGGAGGGTGCATTTCTGCATTATCAAAATCAAATCTTATGAAGGAATGTTCTAGTATTAAATTTTTAATGATTTTGGTAACTTAAGACTATATATATTTGAGGGAATGGCTGTACATTTGAAGTTGGTGGACAGTATGTATTATTCCTTAACCAACTTGAGTTTGCTGTAGTAGACTATATTAGTATACAGTTAGTTCTATTAAGGAATCAAGTCATGTTAGAGCAAGAGGTTCAGAATAAGATCCAATGCCTGTTGCTGGACAAATGTTTAAGCATGCAGTAGCAGAAGAGTGGAATTCTTTTGTCAATTCAACAAATATTCTCAATGCAAACAAATACACAAAGTAGTCATAATCCAAGTCTATGCTTCATTCCAAAGCAATGTTTAAGAAGTCAGTAACTGGTGTCCTGTAATCAAGATATGACCCAGCTCTGTGTATTGCTTGGTCTAAAGAACCATAAAGAACCATCATCAATTTTGGTAATTTTCTAGTTTAATGTATGTAAAAGTGAAAGTAATTCACGTTCTCAAAATTTTTTCCAAAAAGCACAGACACCTGTAGGTTCTGAATAGTTTGTTAACCAGTTTTAGGTGCAGCCCCAGTATATGTTCTTTATTTTCTCTTCTAAGACAATCCAGTGTAACTTTTAAGACAAATAGAGCTTTATACCCTAATGGGGAATTATTTTAAGGATGACTGAACTAATGAAGTGATCTCCCTCTGTTTGCCATCTTCTAATGAATTTGCGATATGATATAGAACTTATCATAGATATGGTAGAGAGAGGATTCAATGGAGTTGATCCAATATGTATTGCTAATGTCTGTATCCTTACACCAGGTCTACAGTGGCATAGGCTAGGAGTGTTAAATGACCAATTTGTAGCCTGTGAAACATGCCTCTGAACTTATGAGGCTGTATTACTGTTTTTGTTATGTAAGACTAAAACAAACATGTAAAGTCATTATGCTAAGATGTGTATGTACACAGCAGTAAAAGCATTGGCACTTGTGGAAATCTCTTTTATTTACTGGGCAATACACATCTGATTTCCTAGATTGTCTTATATACAACTAAAAATAATTCATTTGCATATAGAATCACGCTATTAAGAATTGTTATTTCTTTGCATAACATTGATAAAGATAAAAAGTTTTTTAAGAGCCATAAAAGAATCATCCTACAAATAGCTAAGATACTATTCTTGAAGAATAAATAATATCAAGTTTGAAGAGATGCTATGGAATAATATAGGCTTTAACATAATATACTGAAACCAACTTTTTGAAATATGGCCTAGTTTCACAAATTCTAAGATGAGTAATATACGGATATTTGTGTACAAATTTATACCATATTTGTTACCTTACTTTGTGCCAAATATAAATCAGCTTTTGCTCTTTGCATTCAGTTCATTCTTCCCTTGGATTTCACCGGTATGCATCAAGTGGAGTGAAGGTTGACAAACAGTTACTATCAGCCCTCAGAAAAAAGACAGGGTATTCATTTGCCAATTGCCTGAAAGCTCTACAAACATGTGAAGGAGATGTAAAAAAGGCTGAAGGGTGGCTTTTAGAACAAGCTGCAAGTGAAGGATGGGCTAAAGCAGAGAAGTTGAAGGGGAGAGCAGCAAATCAGGGCCTTATTGGATCAATGATTGTTGGAAACATTGGAGCCATTGTTGAAGTATGCTGTTTCATTCCTATCTGTTGATAGATTTCTACTCTTTCAGTTTACTTCCAATCAAGTGTAGTCATTTTTGTAGTACTTTAACAAATATCATAATTAATAATGTGTGGTAAATTTATAATTGTTCTTTTATTAATATTATAATGTCTTGGTCATGAAAGCCAAATTTTGACTTTTTTTGAAACGTGACATATTACTATTCCCTTCTTCACTTTTGTTGCTTCTCTGCATAAGTTAGAATCCTCTTTAAATAGAATGATTTTGATAAACACCTGTATTTTATTTTACTCTTTAATTAACTTTTAACAGTATTGATTTCTTAGCATAGTAATTCAGCACTTTTTAATTAATTTGAGTAAATTATAGGGATCAAGTTTGATTGGTGGGATCAAGTTTGATTGGTGGAATCAACCTTTGCCTGCAGATTTATAACTCTCTCTTAATGATATGCCACATAAGTGCTGTGCCAGGGTTTTCTTATGTCCTAGTAATTCCTAGTGAATTCTGCTGATTTCTATTTACTGCCTTTTATTTGAGTTTAAGAAATTGCAATCCAGTTTTTGGACAAATGCGGCTAACGGATTATTTGCTTAATGTAGCCTGTGGTATTTTCAGATCAAATTCTTCTCTGTGCATTCAAAATGCGTAGCTTCATTTATATCTTCTTGCTATAATTCCAACCAGAAATATCATATGCTCTTAGCAACACTTACCAGTGGTAACTGTATTTAATTTTTATTAATTCCTTATTCATAAGATCACAAAGCTGGGGATAAAGAGGTGGAAATCTGCATGTTTTAAATCAGTTTTAAACTCCTTTAATCTTTGTGAGGGGTTTTAGTTTTTACCCACAAAAGGATTTTATTGTGACCCTGCTCATTTTGAGGACGTTTCATCCCTTCATTTAATTATCGTTTCCCGTTTTGGTTCAATTTTTATGGTTATCACATACTCTAGTGGCTATTTTGTATGTCAAACCATTTCTTGTTTACACAAACTTATTGTTATGGGATCTGCAGGAGTGACTCTCATTACAGGAGTTTATAAAGGATCTGTGTCATTCCCAGAGGCAAAAACTTAACGTTGGTAGAAGGAGTTTAAGTATATTGGGCACAATGTTCTACATCCATAGTATTTACACCAATTGATAGGTTTTGATGATTGTATTAAGAATTTGAAAGAAAATTTGAAAGATACACAATTTTCGTGGGATAACTATGGGTACTACCGACCACTGTTAAACATCAACCACAGAATTCTGAGATCTAATGGCAGAAGTAGAAATGGAAATATTCACTCGACACTAGTGTGCATGTATTCCCCCATGTCAAACTACAGATTCCCTGTACAACTATATTCATGCCTAGGAAGGCAGTAAAATCACAAACCAAGTGTTTTGGCCTTGTGACCCCACACGTAGTTTATGGCAGTAAGAAAACGTTCCTTACGAACCACAAAGACCGTGTGCCTTCCACAAATAGCAACATTATAGTCTACTCATTTTCTTGCCAGTGTGAGGCTGACAATGCCGGCCGCACGACTATGAGGTAAGTTGACAGAATTAAGCAGCATGTTCCACCCTGTATTCGCTAAGCATCAGCTCCTACAAGGAAACAATTACTTAGGGTTTCAAAATCCAAAAGCACCATCTATGGTACACAGCATCAATATCACACGAAATAGCGAAAACATTTTTGTACTTGCTTCTTTGTGGACTGATTCCAGAACAGCCAAACGGAAAGCCGGCCTAGTATTTCTATGATATGATAGAAATCATCTGCATACATTTTAGTACAGTTTGGGTTTTGGACTAAGTGCTGCCTTGTGGCAGAGTAACATTGCTCAACAGTGATTTTGGTTATTGAAACCTCAGGTGGTTGTTGCTATTAGGAAAAGAAGAAGAATATTCTGCTCTATTCTGTCAAATAACGTTACAGTCGTGTGCCCAACATGGCCGGCCTCGCACAGACGGAAAGATGATTTAACTGCAAAGCGAACAAAAGGCGAACCCTATCTTTGTCGTTAGTTGTGGTGAAATATTCCCGCTGAAACTATATTGTCTGGTTTTTTAAAATGAATCCCAAGCTACTTTTATGCCTTTTAATTTACTTCACTATTGGTTCCCTGTGTATGACAACTAAAACAGCAATGTCTTTGTTAGATTCTATATCTTCTTGGTGGAATTTTTCAAACCAAAATAGCATGTGTGAGCTTTGAAGACTTATACTGGATCATTTCGTAGGCAAGGAAGTATTTTATTAGCAATCAATATAACAAAAATTTTAAATATAAGAATACCATCTGGATTTGATATAAATGTGTTGGAGTAAAATACAAGTTTAAAAAATCTCGAGAAAAAGAAACGTATGTCAACATTAAGATTCGAACCCGTGATGCAATTGTTTGAAAAACGTTTATAAGGATCAAAGGACAAAAACATACATTTGTATATAGAAATATAGGATGAATTCTCAAAAGCACCCTAAAATTTAAGATAGCAGATGCTTACGATTTTGTTCTGGCATCAACTTTTCAAAGTCGACATTTCGTGTTTCTAAGAGCACATTGTCCCTCATTTTTGAGAAATCATCAATACGATTCTATTTGCTTATAGAAGCAAAGATTGGGATTATGGAAATATGGGGGTTTTGTTTGTTTTTTTGTTGTTGTTTTTTCTTCGTTTAACGTCTTTTCCCCCATACATGGGGTTTGACGGTACCCATATACATGGGACTGGTTACTGGAGCATAGAGCACTTTAAGACCGGATGCCCTTCCTGGATTTGAACCCTGACCCTCTTAACTCTCTAGATCTGAAGGTCAGGAACTTGTCCACTATACTACGGCGGCTCTGTGTTTACATTGCAAATTCCAGCGCAGAATTTTGTAAGCGATATTTTGCAAGTGCGAATCGGTCCAGCGGACATTTTCAGAACGAGGCAGCAAAGCTTGAGGAGTGAGCTAAATATTTTTAAAGCTCATTGAGCTTCACACTCTTGCATGTCATCCAGTGTCTTAGCCTCGCTCCAAACTGTTTTAACCACAAAGAGGCTAGAACATTCAAGCTGAGCCGTTTTGCATTACCTCATTCTCTTAGTCAAAGGCATTCGAAGTTAAGCTATTGTATCATACGATCAAACAAATTTGAAAGTTTGCAAACCGCCGTAAAATATGTAGAAGTGGAAGTAACTAATGAACTCCAATTGCATTAAGCATGGTCATCTTCAAGTGTTCTGGCCTCTTGGTGATGGAAACATTTCAAAGCGAGACTAAAACTTAAGTCCAAAACGCAAGATGGTCTTAAACAAGTCTTCGAAAAACATTAACTAATGATTCAACGGTTTCTATTTCAGGTCAACTGTGAAACGGATTTTGTGGCCAGAAATGAAGTGTTCCAAAATTTCGTAAAAGGAGCATGCCAAGCTGCAGTGAACTTTAGATCCAAAGTTTTTGAACAGCATAAAAAATTACAGCTAGACCCAGATGGAGATAGTGCTCATCTGCGGGAAATCCTCCCGGTTCATAAACTGCAAGGAATGCCTGTCGGAACAGAAGGGGAAACAATTCAGGACGGATTGATTAGTGTGATCGGTAAACTGGGAGAGAAGGTTACAATTAAACCTGCCATGACGATCGCAACGTCAGTGAAAAACCGTATGTTTTCTTATGGTCACGGAGCAATATCTGGAAGTCAAGATAATTTTTCCTACGGAAATTATCTATCCATTACAACTCTGAGACAATTGGATGGCGATTACGATGAGAGCGTAATGTCGTTTGGGGCCAACTTGGCCAAACACGTTACGGGTATGGGACCAGAGAGAATAGTTCCTATTTCGGAAAATGACGAGAAGGCGTTACTCAATCAAATTTACCTTCTAGATAGCAGATATACTGTAGGAGAGTTGGCTAGTAAATTGAATATAGAGGTTGTCGATTTTACACGAGTTCATTGCGGCGAAGATTAGAGTGTAATTGTAGCATTTTCGAATTGGTAGAAATTGGTTTTGAGTGATTTGTTTGACATTTGTCTGTGCCTCTTCAACTCTGCCGTTTCACGTCTATCTATGATTGCACATGATACAACAGTGACGCAGCAACTCATTTGGACGCCTGGTCTAGGCACCATCACTGTGGAAGTGTCAATATACTCATCCTCTGGTTCAAGTGAAAGATAATATATTAATACATCTGTCAGGATGAAATAATTTTCTACAACTGACTTTTCTTTTCTTAGCATGGCAAGTGACAGATAGTTGAGACACCCTAAGACTGCTACAATGGCACTACTTGTGGCCCCGTTTGTTTAGCTGTGATAGTTGCCCTTTAACCTTTGTGGTATGTTTGTACCTTATCACCCTTGTCTTTACTGGCATTAACATTTAACCATGTGGGTGTGCAATGGAACAAAGTATATATGGACTTGGGTACTTGGTAAATGGCGGTTCCAAAGAGACGGGATTTACACCTCTGACTCGAGTGCCGAATGATCGTCGTACCCCTTATAAATTATTTGAATTTTATACCCTCCTCCTCCGCTCCTTATTTAGAACCCTACTGTTTATTATTTTTAAAGGGTTTTCCCAGCACTCAAAATGTACATGACGTCTGAAACAGTTGCTTATTAGCCAATCTTGGTATGTCACGGTACTGTACTTCACACTGTACTAATAAAATTCAAGCAAGTGCACAGTCCCCGCAACTGCCTGTAATCAGGCACAACTGGAGTTCAGACCCCCGTTTATAAACTTCAGGCCCAAATGATGACCCACCGTTTACTCAGAGCCCCTTTAATCCAACACTCCGTAAATAGACGGTGGCAATCTTTTAACCTAATTGCAGTCTGTTCCTTTTGTAGTAAGAAACAAACTTTGTATTTAGTTACAAAGAGAATTCGGTAGTATGATATTGAGTTTGGAAAGGAAAAGTATTTTAAATTGTTACT
>JAAAKL020008372.1:0-15987 GCA_010016065.2 Carybdea cf. marsupialis auct. non (Linnaeus, 1758)
GTTAATGTACAGGTTTTGCATCGCTCGTGTTATTTACGTATATAAATATATACTTATTTACACACACACACACACACACACACACACACACACACATATATATATATATATATATATATATAAATATATACCTAGAACTAAACACATCTATACAACAATTATATATATTTGTGTGTATATATATATCTAGAATCTAAACGATAATTAACACAAATTGTAGCTAAAACTATAATAAAAGCATGCAAAAGCTTGGTGTGTGATAACTATCTATCATCATAATAGTTTATTTTTTAAAAGGACCGTAAAACTACTTCTCTGTGTAACCTGAAAATATTGTTTAAACCAAGATAAACTTAGCCTCGGGGTGCTCATCATTTTAAAGAATAGCTGCAAATAATAAGGAAAGAAAGCAATTGACAGCTTTTTAGTAAGGACTAAAAAATAGGATTCTTATTTTAATAGTATTTTTCCCAGTTACTAGCGGTTCACCTCGATCCCAGGCTTTGATATCTAGTACGTGACGCAGAAAGGTTGAACACACAAAACACAACATTTTAAAAACAGAGAGGGTTGCGGAGTAGGTGTGATGCTCCTCGACCTGAAGATGAACTCGAAAGTATCATCAAATTACGTCATCGTGCCAAAACGTGACGTCACAACATTAAAAATCGAGAAACCGACAATTTTTTGGACTTGTTCACTATTTTACTTTTGTTAATATAAAGAGTTTGTACAATATCGGGAATGATATCTTAAGATACGCCATTTTAAAGTTTAAATCATACCTGTTATCATCTCATTATTTTAACAACCCTGTTATTAACGATTTTATTAACTGAGTAAAACAAGCTATAGTTTCTTTGGTGTGTGGAATGAGACTTGAATGCGGGCTTCTTCTCAGTCACAGTACTCTTGAACTCAGATCCCCGATTTTGAAAGTAGAGTACGTTAAATAATCAAGAAAACTACCTAGTAGTTGAACTCGAGGGTTAGCTACTAAGAAATCTATACGACTTTCGCCGGTTATTTCACTCTTTAAATAGAAATTCTTTTAATATTCCATCTTTTGCAACATACATAGTTCAGTTTTTTGGTTGTAAGTGGTTTACCCTCGGGTTAGTTAAAAAATTAAAGTGTACAAGCTCCAATCAGATCCAAAAATGTAGCGACATCCCCCTGATTTCCTAGAAACCATCGAGATCGCTTTGATAACTAAGCAATCTATCATTATATACTGGATTCTATAAAAAGAATCGTATATGATCCCTCGTCATCCCTCTTGATAAGCAAAACATATCCCAAAGGAAGACTGAAGCTGCCTACCATAGGTGTATCTTTGATAATAGCTTCGGGCCTGGGGGCATCCCAAAGAACACATCAGTTACAAGAGGGGAAAAGAAATGGTTGATATTGCTTATTCTAAGTAATAAGTTTTATTGTTTGTATTTATCAGACAATTCAATACTAAACGAGTATATTTCGTAAAGGGTAGAGGCCCTCACAAGTTCTAGTTCTCTTAATAGGGGCACCCACTGCGTTCGGAAACAGAGGGTCGCCGTTCTCAGAAAAGAGATTTGGGAGATCTGTCACAACAGGTCAACAGGTAGAGCTATTTTTACAAGGAATGATCAGTTATCTCATCATACCATTGGTTCACATTCAAAGACTAATGAAGAAATTGAGTTAACAAGTCTACAGTACGCTGGGCTGTATTATGTTTGAAGGCTCTTTTGCTTTGTCACCTTACAAATGGGAAGGAGAGTCTGGACCACCTGGCGCCTGATCTTAATTAATGGCTTTGTCTTGTGAATCATCAGCAAGGAATTTTCTTGAGAAGGCAGATCAGGCACTCTGTCAGCGAATTCGCTTGACAGGTAACAGAGCATTTTGCGAGACGTGTTTATTCTTGAAGCGCACGTGCTTTTCGGGTCCTCACGTAACGAGATTCATGGAAGGTAGCTGCGTGCTTCCTTTGCGCAAGCGGTTCTTCCGACTCGAATAATCTTACCTAGACCTTGTATTTGAAATCCAACGATGCAAATGATCATAATGAGACATAGTGCTTGCGGTGGCTCTTACTGACGAGGAATCACTTTTTAAAGACAATAATACGTTTATGGTGACGACAATAAGCCCACCTTCAGGGCCTTAGCTCTTTTCCCAATGCCCCACTGCGTAGGAGGGGGTATGTTGGCAGTCAAGAATCTTAAGAAAGAGAGGAATTTTGGTACGGTGAGAGTTGACAATAGTAAATGTAGAAATGGTTCAAGTCCCTGCGACACAGGCTGATATTGCTGCCTGAGCTACGCCAGGGTTCTTAATACCATCTCACCATTTATGTTCTGGAGTAAATTTTTGTATAAAATTGTTCTACTGGGAATCAGAAAGGAAGAGTTTGAAAAAAGCGGGAGGATCCCTGTTACCCCGCGGCACCGCTATTGTGTAATATTTAACAGAAAACAACTGCCATAAAAGCACTAAAAACGAAAACGTTGTCTTGATGTTTATCTCTCCCAAAGGTAGAGATCATTCACAAATGATATCTACTTTAGGGCTTCTAGGGGCCCATAACCCCCCGATCCATTGACCCTCCTTCATCTACAATAGATGAATCTTACTGTTTTTGTAGCTTTATACAAAACGTTAGATTTTTCTTTGATGTGAAAAATTCTTGTGATTGGAGACATGGGGTTCCATAACACCTTGGACCCTACCTCGATTTACCCAAATTCGAACATTTTAATCCGCCATGTCTCAAACCAGCCTCACTGACAATGGGCCCTCAGCGGCTTGAGTTTTCATCCTTTACACCTGTTCGTTACAATACAGAATCATAGACGCTCAGTGGGTTAGACGAAAGAGTGGCGGGATATAGGTGAGAGTATACATATCATTTCTGAACCCCTGGGAGGCTTAAATCGAAATCGTTTATTATAGGAATGTACAAGATTTTAATGAAAACTATAGGATTATCTAAGAATTTGTGCTAAAATGATCAGACAACAGTTGAACGTCAACAATTTTTCTTGATAATGATTTACGCTCGGTTCCTCGTTACCAATCCCCCATTTTGAATTCCACTAGATGATCCTACTCAACTGCCACCAATAAAACTAATATGCTCATCCTTATCCATAGCACCGCATTAATACTCCTACATTATTTTATCTAAACCTATAATCATCTATGATTCGGTATTGTAAAGCGACGAAGCCCAAATTCTTTACCAGGCAATGAGCTGGTAAGGGACTATGGGATGGTATTCGTAGGGGCATTGATGGCTGCGAATAAACGTGCATTGCTTTTAGATACACTTCTTTTTCTTCGAAAGTTCCGTCCTCGATTCGTTGTTTCGGAAATTGCCAATAACGCCAATCAGCCTCAGCCTTGAGACACCAAACATAATGTGCGATGTCCAGATGAAAATTGTAAAGAAAGTTCTCGTCTGTCTGCATTCAACACGGTTATCATATACTCTTCCACTGAGGCTCACGTAAAGAGTAAAAGGTGAATTATGTACCCCATTGATTTCTTATTCCATAAGAATGATCTCTATTTTGTGTAGACACCTTTGGCCTACCCACCTCTAAACGAATTCTCTTTTATCATTGAGCATCAGAGGTGAGTCGAGCACCTAGTTAGCTGAATTGGTCACTTTACCATATCAGCGTAATTCCGTGGCGACCATTGCATGATAGCGGAACGTGCCATTAATAACTGACCATACAATTGGTCCCCTTAACATTGCATCGGAGCCCATGGCGGTCGCTGGCCTCCACAAGAGCACCGTAGAGTGCGTGGCTCCTCAATGGGCGCAGATAGTAGGACTGTACTTTTGAAGCTTTATTTAGCAGTAATGTATCAAGAGACTTATGGCCGTTCATTTCAGTTTCAATATCGGAGCCACTGTTTCTTAGAATCTTTGATTGGTGAAGATCCCAGGAACTAATTTTTTTTCCATGGCGACACTTTATCAATCCCAATATTGTAAATAAAACCAAGACAAAGATGGTTGTGGATGGCTGATGCGAGGGATCGGATGGGAGTTGGAAACTATGGTGCAATAAAAAGGATGGCAGAAAGTAGAGTAGAATGGTGGGCAATGATACTCGTTGCGCCTAGGGTTACAGAGGGGCAAACCCCTCGCTACATATAATGTCAAATTTATGTCAAATGTTACTCTACAACGGAAGCAGATTGCAATGTCTGTCAGTTAATATTTAATAATGAAGATGAACGGGCATCAAGGAGGTTTTGCTCGAATTCGTAATCTGGAACACTCCTGGGGGTAGTTTTCTGTGACAGTGTCGTCTAGAAGTAAAAAAGATAATTCCATATCAGACTGTTATAATAATCAATATCAAGATCTCAATAAATCCCCTTATTTCCCGGTATTCTGATAAATTCTGAAAATTCTGTAAATTGCCATGATTCTCAACAACTGCTAGGATTCTCCATAACTCCCTATAATGCTCAGTAATACCCCAAAATTCTCCATAACTCCCAGAAATTCTCAATATTTCTCAATGATTCTTGATAATGACCAACAATTCTATGATTCCACATGATTTTCATAATACCTAATTAATCCCAATAATTCTCATGATTCTTCATTCTTAAACACTTTTATGGCAGTGATTTACCCCTCCGTAGCAGCATCTCCATTCATTCTTGTTGAACAAGAAGTCGTTTTCGTGAATATCTACCAAACTACGGTAAACGTAAACTTGCATCTCCCGTGTTCAACAGAATTTTATGGAAACCTAAACCCCCTGGAAAGTACACCACCAAGATCTTACTGTCAACTGCAGATGGTGCGCTACAGTTACAATGCGGAAGGCGGTTAGCGGGATATATAAATGAACGTAGACATAAAGGTGTGAAGGACATGGGGAGGGTAGAGTATGGAAGAGAGGTAACATTGGATGTAATACAGTTGGACCGTGCGATGAGTTTTGGTTGATTTAGAATTAGAAAAGGACGTAAAACCTTGCTTTATGTGGCCCCTATACGGGGGCGGTAAACCGTTGGAGTGCTTAAAATGAAACCTTTGCAAAGGCAACAATGCAATTGCGGAAAACAGATTCCTCTCTAAATGTTAGGGGGTACTATGAGAGGTTGGAACTGCCGACTACAATCTATGAATTTCCCTTCATGTGTTGCGAGCGCGGCCATCAACCGGAGTCACTTGTGAAATGCTGCTACCTATTGGTCTGGGTGCCCCTTGACTTGCTTGACTTATGATCAGTCATCTGTCTGTTCTACAAGGATGTCCCTACCTCTGATAACGGTCGTGAGACCAGCCCTTTTTGCGGATTTATCTCCAATACTGCGAAGTTTTACCGCTTCACAAAATCATCTTGCGCAGTTACCGCATTAAAACAGATGCTTCAAGGAGATGATTTGATTATCAGTCATTTATCACTAATCATTAACTCACTGTCACTCTTTATCTGCCTACTGTGTACAACATAATATCAGTCTTACCACTTAACTGAAAGGAGTTTTTAAACCGTAAAATCAGAAGCGTGAGTCGATCTCACATTTTCTTGCTATAAACAGAGAGCGTTCCAATATCCTTTAGCACTCTATCACAGCAATACTTCTACACCTATTTACATTGTGCATCAATATGGAGTCAATCCAGCTAAGGATAAATAACAACTGATGACATGTATCTTAATCTACCTTACTTAACAAGTTGAAGGCATGTCTTGACCGCCTAAGCCAATATACAGCGATGAAGAATATCATGGACGTTAGTTTGAGTAGTCTAGACAGGCATCATTAATCATCACTGTCAACAATCCATTCTGATAAACGAAACAGTTTATGGCCGTAAACAAAGTTGTACTTGGGTTCTATTTTTGTCTAATGAATCAAATATCAAGGGGTGTCTAATTGGGGCACACAGTATGATCAATATATCGGAATATTTAGGGGGTAGGCAGAGGCTTGTTTCTAAAGGAATGAAATGAAAATGGAGATGTTAAAGGTAAGCAGCTGTTCATTTTAAGTGATCACCTTTGGGGGCGTTTCTCTGCTTATGAACACTGGTACGATGAGAGGTTGCAATAACAATTATTTCTTAGATCTTACCAGGAATAATTCTGTTGGTTATCGTTAGCAGCTAGTTTAGCATGCACAACTTGACTTCTTAGGTGAAAGCCTCCATTGAGAAGACAGCCTCCTTTTCGCTTTCATCCTTGCATGCTTAAGTGCTTAATTCTACACAACTGAATTGAGTCAGCGTATGCATTTACCGTGGATAAAAGTCGTTTAGCAATGTCAACTATGGGAAGGGATTAAAGAAAAAGTACTTTTGCCTCATGATCTTGTTCCACTTTCTTTAAAGCCTTGTTCTAAATAATACCTGTTCTATCAATAGATTGATTAAGTAGTTTAGCAATCTCTCCTGCATATGCCTCTCCGTTTATTAGGAGCTATGATGAGAGATTGCGGTTGAAGTAAAAACAATAGAGGGCTAAGGCAAGATCTTTGGGGAACACCGCATTCACGTTTGAGTAGCCGTGAAAGATCATGCCCAGTTTTCGCTCTCTGGCATTTATTTTCAAAATATGATCTAAACCATTTTAGACGTGCACCGGCTCTTTCAAATCTATCAACAAGTTGGTCCATCAGAATATCAAAGGCAACGGCATAAAATTCAGAACATAAGTCAATTAGAACTGGAAAGGTCACTTGCCTACTGTTCATATTCAATGAAATTTTATTCTGTAGTTTGAGCAAAGCAGTTTAAGAGCTAAGAAGACGGCGATAGGCAGACTGCAAATCAGGCTAGCAGTGTAGGTGTTCCATTACTTGCCGGGCACAGACTACTCAGTTCGTTTGGAGAGTGGTATCAAGTTGCTTATGAGTCTAAAATTCTCGTATATATGTGTTGCATTTACCTGTTTACGGTCGGAGATAAATAGTAGTATCAGTAGCATCAGCGTAGTAGTAATAGAAGTGGTATAGCAATGTGGTAGTGCCAGTATTACAGTAGTGCTACTGTAGTGACGCAATATCCAAACAATGGACATCCTAATTTCTCTCTCTCTCTCGTTTGTTACGGATCGTAGCTTAGTGAAAAAGTGTCGTCGTTGCGCACAGCTACGGAGACCGTGGGTTCGATCCCCCGTTGTCCCACTATTTTTCACCTTCAAGATTTGATAACACCTATGTCCACCTTCAGTCATTACAATACAGATGACTCTGCTCTTGGGTAAAGAAGCAGTATCTTCAAAAACCAGGTGGCGTTATGGAAATGGATTGACTATGTGATATTTGGGAGGTAAGCAGGTAGTTGAAGTACTTTGTTTAAACTCTGATTTTAATAACAGTGTTGCATAACTGTCAAGGTAAATACTGATTCGTATCTGTTTGTTAAACCTTTAGAGTTTGTCGCATTAGGAGGATTCCTATGTCAATATTTAGAGTGGAACAGGCTGAAAAGAATAGTTTTAAATTGGTGGTACAAGTCAAAAAGGTGCTTTTGTTGATATTCGGATGGAGTTAATCGCTTTCATCGACCTTTTGAAGCAATAGTTATTCAGACATGAACATTTCCTAGTGTACGTATCAGTCCTTCGTCACTAGATGTCATCCAGAATCGGGTACATGTCTATTTGGGGGAGAGCACAACTTATCATTGTACATAGTTTCATTTGTAACACAAATAGTGCAAAAAAAATTTTGTTTAATAAATTACTGATTAAGTGATGTCAATGATTTCTGTTCCCGAGACCTTACGTCTCCGTTGGGGATGTCTCTTTGCCTATCAGAAAGCACGGTGACAGCTTGCAAAATTTTTTCTGCCAGAAATGTTTGTCTCCAACCCTGGGACGTAGCTAGTTATTCATGAAGGGGGAGGCATAATGTAACATCAGTTTCCCTTCGGGGGCAGAGTTTTGACGTTCCTTGGATTTCACTAAGGGGAGCTAAGTAGGATTGCAGAGGATGGCATGGAGGGCTGTCACCCATGCCCATTCCAGTTTAGTACCTTCTTTGCACAAATACAACCTTGACCAAAACCAGAAATCCGCTCAGCAGGTCTCATTCTTACCATTTTATTGCTATCTTTTTACTTCACCGCGGGTCATTTATCTCCATGTTGGCACTATCAGCAAGATACATCAAATGGTCATCAAACCACTGAAATTGTGATTCAAAGTGGGGGTCTTTTCAATTGGCTGATAACTCATGCCAAAATCTCCCAGTGCACAAAGAACGCTAGAATCATCTCTATCAAAACGATACCTCCTATTCGTAATCATATGATCTAAGCCGTCATGCGTTTTCAGTTGATGATGTATTTCTACGGTCATCGATGGTAATCTCTCAACGTATCTATCTCCTGACAAACAGAGAGGCATCCCAAGGGGAGGCGCAAGCTTCCAGGGGCACAGAAATAACTGACATTGTAATCGATGACTTTGCTGCATAGAGTTCGACGTACATTACTTGACGTCTGCAAGACGGATAGCATCTAACGATAATCTGAACTGACGATGGTCATGCGGTTTTGCGAGGTTGTTCGTGTACCTCGTTGCTCAAAAGGTGCACAAGAGCTGCCAAATGCTTCACTTTGTCGGTCAAAGTAAAGACTGAAAATATTCTATTTTATCTCCACGACATCGAATACAGAACGGAAAACATTAGATACAAGGGCGCCCTGTGGTCGTGTGAATGCCAAATGGCAGCGATTCAGATAAAGCCTCAAATGGAGGTGGATACTTTCTTTTGGAAGAAATCGTTTTACGCAGTGGCGGCGCCAACCTAAAAAAAGAAGAGGGGGGGGGGGGTTTGCATTTATTTACAATAGGGCGTGGGCGTGGTGATATAGTTGACAATTGTTAGTTTTCAGGCAATTTGCAAAAGTATCTTAATTGGAATGGTCACAGTGTCGATAGTAATGAAGGTCACTAAATTCAAGACACCCCAATTTTCTCATGGAATTTGGGCGAATTTAAAATTTGATTTTTAAGACAGGTCGAGGATTTGCCCCCCTTGAACCCTCGCGGCACCGCTAGTGGTTTCGAGTGTTCCTTTTATATACACTTGTATGGTGTAGAGAAAGATATAGATTACGGAAAGGTCATTACACGAACAAAACGATCAGATGGAAGAATGGATTCGTGGTTTATACGGGTCATTCGCGTGCATCGTATCGCCAGTTGGTGTTATCCGTACGGGTCGTTCGCTCACGTCTCAATAAAACTAAAAAAATAATCATTTAGTAGATTACATTGGTTGAAAGGCACAAACTCGTGAACTTCATTTTTGACACACGATAGAAGATTGGAACGAATTTTTGTGAACTGGCCAAATAGAAGGAGGAAATGTTTGAAGGATATATTCTGCACACCAATAAGCTGGACAGTGTACTCAAATGCCTTTTTAATTCTTCAATGATAATCAACATTAGAAACGTAGGCCTACACCGTTTAAAGAAAAATTGAATGTACAACTAGGCACTAAGGTTGAAATATTCTGGAAAATACGAATGAAGAACTTCCAAGACAGCTATTCATTTTTCGGATTAACTGTATATTCCGAAATTTTTCAGGACCAACAGGTTTTTTGCCAGACTTTTCACCCGGCCTTTCTTGCGAAAATTGGATTTTCCAGAAATTTTGGGGGCACAGAGATCCTCTTTACACCTACGCCCCTTACGCCTAATCAGAGATTATGAAACTGTGCTACGTGTAATGTGTTTCATAATCTGTGGCCGAAATAAAGAGTAAATAGAGCGACTAGAAACTTACAAGAACGAGACTCGGCTATTGTACGTAGTACTTAGTGGATATCTGACATGGGTGAACGTAAGTAGATCTTAATGATTTCTGTGCCCCCTAGGAGCCTAGGTCTCCCTTGCGGATGCCTCATTGCTTCTCAGGAGGTAAGATGAGAGATGGTAGGCAATATTTGACCAAACGTACTGTATAGTTATGAAATCTATCACAAATTTTTCACTGATCAGTTGTGACAACTCCAAACGTCGATAATACGATACTGAGCATGTCTATTCCATCAAGTAACCAGGGCCATTCTTGTTTCAAAGATGTTCGTTTCGTCAAGATACCTTATCGTGATCTGCCGATTAAGTAGGCCCTATGCGTTTCGTTTATTCGTAAATCCCGTGAATTCTACAGCCGCTGTGTCAATACACATTTATGTAATATACTCATCTAACCAGTCCGAATCTGACCTGAAGGCTTCGCTAGAAATTCGAAGACAGGGTGTCTACCAAATCTAACCCTAAATTGAGCTACTGTTAAAAGCAATCTAACCAAATCCTAAAACGCACCCTAATCCCGACCGAATACTTAAACTGACTTGATCTTGAGACTAACCTAACGTCTGCCCAGCCTGATCCTCAAACCACAGTCAACCACTTCTCAGCGTTGCCACTTAAATCATTACGTTCAAGATTCTTCGGACTTCTTACCCCCCGATGGATGTCTTTCGATGGATAGCTTCCGCCTCCTGCATCTGCCGTCCTAGAATTATGCTGTTTCTAAAAGAAAGTTAGTAATATATCCTGACAATGCAGAGCATTTTCAAAATTCCAAGATGCTGACTGTCACACCTTGACTCAAATCTATGCGGATCTAATGCATCCAATCCCTGATCTCAATGGAACGTGCGGGTCATATGACGTCAGGCATCGTAATACAGTTCTGCAAAGATCATACAATGGAGGGTCTGCAAGCGGTGTGTTCCTTCTAGTGGGTTTTGTTTCCAACTTCACACTTACTGCTGTAAGATTTATTTTGGCAGATTGATACAGTATCTGTGCTGTTTATGAAATCCAACTAGGGGACTTATGGTGACAAAGGAGTGCTGACCATAGATCGGTTTACCCTTCCCTTTAACTACCACTAACAATACCAAACAAACTGGAAAACATTGTCGTAATACAAGTTTGAATAAAAAACGCACTAAAATCATCAAGCACAGCACATCCTAGCTCAAACTGTAAGAAAGGTTACAAAACCATAAACTGTTTACCAACAATGTAGCATATGTGAAACAATCATACACATTCAATATGTCGCTTGATAGCTTTGTAAAGCTTTCAAGAAAAAACCACAGGGATGAACATATCCACTATTGTAGCTGTAAATAAATATCAAATTATGACTTTTACGCAAAAGTTATGTCGTCATATTTTATGATTTTATGGTCCTTAAAGCCCTGAGATCGAGTTCCCGTCTCATGTTTCTGCGCAGTGACGTATTAAACGTTTGTCTGATTTCTCTGATACGGTGCAATGTAATACGAACAAGATTCTATGTTATCTACAACAGCTCTACTGGACCATTCAATCAAATAAGCTGGGTAAAGAGCAAAATAGGAACCAATTCATTGATTCGATTTTACATGGTCTTTGCATCTGACGTCACAATTACCATGGTGCACATTTTAACTCCGCTACGCTATTGAACAAGGATTAATCGGTCTCAGTGAACTCACTGAGTATGTTATTGTATCACACCATTACCCTTTTATGGTTTAAACCCTTATACGTTTATTTCAATGACAAAATTTAAGACATTGACATCATTTCATGGTTTTAAAGACATGAAATCGATTAGCTCATCTTCGATCTGTTAGAACTAGTCTACGATGTCATTGTTAAAGGGTCACAGTGCCTGCTGTCTAAGATCCAGAGGGTCATACCATGACATCGCCTCATCTACTGTTTAAGGCCTCAAAACACTGGTTGAGTAACCATTTTTAAACTTTGTACATAATAGCACGAGGTCTTTTAAATGTGACATCACTGTTTCAAATGAATCATCGTTTTGTCTTCGGATAACTAAAGCTCTGGTTTTTATGAAAATCATTGAAAGGAAGGAAGCTGTCCCTTAAGCTATTCCTGAACGAACTTCCAAATGGTTTGAAAGTGAGGCAACTATTACCTGCTATGAGGTTCACCAACAACTTCCTTTTGGTAAGAGAGGATGTTAGTACATTCTCATTGGTGATACTGTTTGGTTTATAAAATTACAATTCAAGTGTAAGGAACAACATTTCCTACGTAAAAAATCGAGGTGCGATCGCACTGGACTTCAGAAGGGCTTTCCAAGTTGCCATTTAAACTTACTAAGAAATACAAGACAATGATTATGTTTCTCGTGACCGTTAAATGGTTTACTACTAGCGGCAACAAAGAGTGACGTATTGCCATCAACACTGCCATTTTGGGCAAACAACTAAATATGAGTTCATTAAATTTAGTTCATTAGAAGAACCATCAGTTGTAATCGCCTACGCATGAAGCTAAGTTACACTCCTTCTTCAACTCACAACAAACAAAACTCAACGAAATCAAAGGCGAGATCTGTTAAGCAAAGAATAGTGACTCCAAAAGCACAATAAGGCCAGCTAAATAATGACGCTTTTACATCTCAGCAAACAACTGCAAAACAATATTTGAGATCGTAATCCGTTTCACTAGAAGCCAATTGTACATTGTTGATCAGATCTTGTTCAGAAGGCAATACACTCGCTTTCTCACGTTCAAATTACTTCAGCTCCTATTTTTGGTATAATACGTTATTGAATAATCCTGTGCGAACAGATAAGGGATTTAACTACTGTCTGGGCATTTAATGAGGGAGAAGTATTGATAATGGAATTATGACTAAGGGTATGAGTTGTCCTATTCAAAACTTGCGAATAGCTGCCTCCCCGCTCTAGCCCATGAAAGCATGGTAGACCACTCGCTCCGAAAGCCTGGATGAAGGACTTCTCAGTGAACTACGAAGTGCCCGACAGTAAGATTTGAATAGCTATTAGTGTTATACCTGGAACTGTAAACTTAGTCTAGCTTTAGATAGATAACCACAGGTTGCGATCACTACATTATATGATCTATCTGATGAACGTGGTCACAATACACGCTATGAGTTCTAGTTCTGTAGGCAACGGTGAAATTTAATTGCACGACGAGATAAGTTTGGAACTACTTGACTATAATTAGGGCAATAGCATAAAATTCATATTACCTGTATGTCATGCTTTCAGTTGAAATGCGCGAACAGTAAATCACGTATCGGACAGTAAGCGAAAGGAAGAATGACTGCCGATGCTTCGCGTCAACTAAATTACAAAAAGACTTCGAAATTTCATATTTTTTTTCACCAAGTAGTATATGAAAAGCATTATCACATAATCCAAGACAACAAGAGCGCTAGCGCACAGGTCACGCGGTTGCGGTCGTGGATCCTGGCTTCTCGATGGAACACTAGTTTTCTGTCGTAGATGAAGAGCCTGCGACAGGCCTCCCAGCACTCGAAATGCGGGCCTGGATGAGACTTGTCCGAGCCATCAATAAAGCACACGACATCTCACACTCAGACACGTAAAAAGACACAAAACGCAAGTAATAAAAATCAGAGGATTGTGTTTACTATTATCAGTCACTACTTTAGCCCCGTGTCTGGTCATGTTGCACTTTAATAAAACATGTATATGTGATTATCTCTTAAAAAGGACGGTGAGTCCTCGATTAACTGACCAGACTCAAGTCAACTCGAAAATAGTTTTGAAAAGTTAGGGAAGACGACAGATCTACTCTTTGTGAGATGTCTACCTTAAACCAAGGGCCACAAAAATTACCACATGAGTTCACAGAATTACCTATGAGGTTCATTATGGGGTCATACATTGTTTACTTCGATGGATATCGTCTACTGTTTAAACGTTCGATTTACAATGGGACTCTACGCGGGTGAAGCAGCTCATAAAATGCACAAAAGGTTTCTGTTCCCACAATAGATCGTGTAGCCATTTTATGGGAGTAAACAATGATGTCCTAATAACTAAAACGTTTTCCTCTCACTCTGTTTTGAGACCATCGTGATAACGACAACCGACCGCGTACTGTATGCGGAGGGAAAGTGTGACGTCACGATCTTAAAAATGTTTGAATTACGGGAAAAATGGTCAATATTCATGAAGCCCTATTAGTAAGAACGTCAATGGCCAAAATTGAGAGTCTTGCCTTTTCCCAACACCGAGATATCAGGTTTCAAAGTTTTAAATCTATCTAACAAAACCTTATTATTTGATGCTGGATCCTAACGTTAGGATAGACGGAAAATTAACAGAGTTTTGACCAGAGATGTTTTAAATTCGAACGCCTCTAGTTTAAACATTATATACATTACAGGTCTCGTATTTTGAGAAACATCCTATTCTAGGGTTGTCTTCAGGTATCTGTGGTCAAATTGTCTTTTTCCCAAAACTTTTGATTTATGACGTCATCACTTTCCCTCCGCATAAAGGCGTTCGAGGAGAGGGTCTTACAAAAAGGGGTCCCTGCTACGAAGGGGTTGAGTGGGTGAAATTTACATTTACAAATTTCATTTCCTTATCAATAACCACGATCATGTCACCTTGTAAAATTATGAAGATAGGGCATGCCTTTACTACAGTAATGTTATATGGTAAAATGCAGCCATGAAGACAAACGGTCCAATACTTGACCTTTGCCACAGGTTAAAGGTCATGTAGTGATCAAGAGTATCAAAATGAGCTAGAACAATACATACGACTTTCAATTAATCATCTAGTCCTAAATACGGTACATAGCGCCAGAAAAGAAATTCTACGAGGGAAAACGAATACTTGAAATGAGCACCTCAAGGGGCGAGTGCAAGCGGTCGCTCCGAAATTCTTTGGCTTCGAAAACAGGTTAATAATCCATAAAAACGACTACATGATATTTTGGGGCGTCGAGCTTACTTAAGCCCTCGCCATCGTCGTCCCTGATAAACAGGCAGGACGTTTGTAGCATGCTGAAACGTCTTCCTATAGAACAGAAGTAACTTTTAAACTCAAATGTTTCCCCTAGAAATCAGAGAATCCCTTGCCTCTACAGATTCTAAGGCTACATTATTTACAACCTCTCCCACTGCAATCAAATGTGCCACTTCCAGTCTCATGTTTTCTTCGTTATTTCCCCCCTCTTACCTTCTACAACAGATTAACAAAATGAAGGGATATCTAAGAATCACCTTAGTTGATATAACGAGCCTGTGGAGAGTCGGGAATTTGCTTCTTGGCACGTTTTGTGTCCACTGCTTCCATTTCTCGCTTGGTATTACTACTCTCCCTGTGATCAGCCTGTGTCATCTTCACATTCGACGTGACAGAATGGAACTCCTTCTTCATCGCACCTGCTAATTGGTCACCCCAGCGGAGATCTTGTGGATCACTCTCCACGTGTTGAATACTGTTCCTAGGGGAATCTTTATACGCTTCCTTTCGGTTATTTTTTGCCTTGGCGAGACTTTCACTGAGTTTCACCAAACTGTAGCCCTCTGTCCTCATTTCCTTATATTCACTGCTCTTCGCTGGTTTCTTATCACGTTCAAACAGAGCCCTAAATCGACTACGAGAGCGTCTGACATCTTTTAGCTCTTCTGCTTTGACATTGCTGTTTCTCTTAGAATCAGATGCTTTTCCACTAGATAACATTTCAACGTTATATGGAGCGTCACTGGGCATTTCTATCTTTAGATTTTCCGGCACTGTGCTATCTTGACTTTTCTTGTCTAATCTTCCATTACGCGTTGACTCAAAATGTGTAGGACTATCGTGACGTTGTGCTTTACTTGGTTGATCTTGCTTCCTATTACTATCCTCACTAGAGCGTAATGGTTTTCCACTGAGTGATGATTCAACAACAGTAGGAGCATCATACAGTCTTGCTTCCCTTGGCTGCTCTTGCTTCGTGTTACTGTCTTTGCTAGCCCGCGATGAAGTTCTACTGGGTGCCGATTCAACAACAGTAGGAGCATCATATAGTCTTGCTTCACTCGGCTGCTCTTGCTTCGTGTTACTGTCTTTGCTAGCCCGCGATGAAGTTCTACTGGGTGCCGATTCAACAACAGTTGGAGCATCATATAGTCTTGCTTCACTCGGCTGCTCTTGCTTCGTGTTACTGTCTTTGCTAGCCCGCGATGAAGTTCT